>NWSH02000531.1:3279921-3291061 GCA_002382865.2 Heliothis virescens | reverse complement strand
CGGACACTCAAACATATCCTTCTTTGTATGAGAAGTCATGTGACCAAGCAGAGACTCTTTCCGCAAAAACTTCTTGGAGCACACTTCACACGAGAATTTCTTTTCTGTCTCATGTGTCATTTTGTGGCGTTTAATATCAGTTGTCTGAGAAGCTCTGTATCCACAGATATCACAGGAATAAGGCTTCTCTCCTGTATGTACTCTAGTATGAACTTTCCTTTGATTTTGAGTTGCAAAACCCTTCCCGCAGTACAAACACTGATATTTTTTAACCCCAGTGTGCGTGCTCATGTGATAATCAAATTGTGCTTTGGATTTCAACGTCCTACCACACTCTACGCACTCATATGTACTGCTATGCATTTTCTTAACATGGCTTTCTAAGTTTTCTTCAATATTAGTCACAAAAGAACATTTCGGACATTTATGTTTTTTACTAAAATGTGTCTTAATGTGGTGGTAGTAACTTCTTCTATTATAGAGCAGTCCACATTCAGGACATTTGATGTCTGAAGTCCCAGCATGTATGGCATTATGTAGGAGGAAATCACAGTGGTCTGAAAAGGCCAGCTTACACTGTTCGCAGACAAAAGACTCCCCGCTATGAATGACCTTATGGGCCAATAAATCTGCATTATTTTTGAAGTTTTCTGAACATATTGAGCAGGTGTACTCTCTGGTGGTGACGCCATGACTTCGCACGTGAACCTTGAGACCTCGTAAGGAGTCGAAGGCGTACTCGCAGGTGGGGCATGTGAGAGATGGAGGCTCGTCTGGTGGTACTTCAGAGCTGGTGGGGTGCTTCGATGCAGTGCTGGGGGTGCGCTTTGAGGCAGAGCTGGTGGTGCGCTTCGATGTAGAGCTGGGGGTACGCTTCCGCGAAGAGCTGGTTTTGCGCTTCCGTGAAGAGTTAGTGGTACGCTTCGGTGCAGAGCTGGTGGGGCGCTTCACTGGAGAGCTGGTTGGGCGCCTGAGTGGTAAGTTGCCAGGCTCTTTGTAGGATACTCTGTAACATACAATTATTATTTTTATCTAGGACTTGGTTTGATTATTATGATGGGTTTTTGTTGCTTTAAAAGTGGGAATCTTATCAGTACCAGATTACACTGTTATTGTACCCGCCGGAGCGGGTCGCTAGTACAACATCATACTCACTGCTGTTCCATCTTCCTCAATTTATACTTCCTACAAATCTGTCTGTCAGCTCCAAACGCATCAAATTGTGTGTCACATTCCTCCGTTGCCTCCACGTCTACACCAAGGAGTTCCAACTCAGATTTTTTCTTAACCTTCATTGTAGGACCTTCTGCTGAGCTTGGAGTAATAGTACCACTTTGTTCAACAGGAACTTCAGGTATAGCTGTTGCTAAGTTATTGCTATGAGCTGGGCTAGGAGTTGAAGTGTTATTCGTTGAACTTTCTTGAATTACGTTTGATATATTTACTGTATTATCATCAACTTCATAATTATCATTATCATGTGTGGTATTTAGTGGTTTTTCAGTTATTTTCTCATTTGTCGTGACTGTAGTTTCAGTTTGCCTGTCATTTTGTTCATTGTTATCTAAATTATTCTTGTCTTGAATGTTGTTTTCCTGATTTGTATGTTCTTGGACTATTTTAATATTTTTGTCTTTTTTTTCTGAAATGTCTTCTTCAAATAGTATTTTGTTGGCCATTTTGATTTCAAATTACTAGTCCTGTAATAATATTTAAATGAAGGGTTAATTTTTTATTTTAATCTTTTTTACTTTAATCTATACTCATATTATATAGTTAAATTGTTTGTAAATTTGTATGTTTGTTTGTAGGGGGTAATCTCTGGAAGTAATGAACCGATTAAAAAAATTCTTTCACCATTCGAAAGCTACAATATCCACGAGTGACATAGGCTACATTTTATCCGGGTACGGGCAGTAATTCCCACGGGACGCGAGCGAAATCGCGGGGAAACGGCTAGTATAAAATACATACAACTTATTCATATTTATTGAGGTCGATCGCAGGTATTATGAATTAACAATGCAAGTTAATATTTTAAAGTAACAACAAACATTTGTATGTTTCTATTTAGAAGTTTGTACGAAGTTTTTGAACATAACCTACCTGCTGTTAAATTAAAAGGACTTCTGTTTAGATTTTAATCCAAACTTCAACTGTTAAGTACTGATGAATAATCGTTTAGACAGAATTATATTAGTTTAATAAAATAATACATTTGTGTTGAAGAAAAATCCAAAGCCGGGGTAAAAAACGCATTCGTAAATATTTATTTATGACTTTGACAGTTCCCGTAGCGCTGTGCACTTGTGATTTAAAAAACGTTAATCGATCGACTAAGTTTTGGTTGCTCTAACAAACTTTCCAGAAAGGAGGAGGTTCTCAATTCGTTGTTAGTTTTTTTTGTGATATTATTTGTTAATGCATGCATCCGTTAATCAGTCTGCAGTGTCTGGACCTTTCTATCCAAGGTGTCTAAAGGATGAATTATGCTAGACTGAGCCGAGCAAGTCCCGAGCGAAGTAGGGACGAAGCTCGGATTCAAAACTCCACGATCTGTTTATGCTGTGCCATGCGGAGTCCGTGTCGACACAGACGGCGTAATGTAAACACAAATAAACAGCACCATATAAAATGTACAGACGACAGCAAGTCAACGTATACGAATCTGTCAAATTTTACCAATCGAACATCAACCTACCTGCATAGTGATAAGGTTGAAAATCTATTGCAGAAATTTGACAGATTGTGGTAACTTGTTGTGCTGTTGTCTGTACGTGGAGCTTTGAATCCAAGCCTCGTCCGTGCCTCGCCCGGGGCACGACTCATGCTCGGCACCGGCACGGTCTAGCATAATTCATCCTTAACTCAGTTTGAGCCCACTTAAGTATGTCGGAGGAGTACATCATGTTAGAATCGAACCGACCAAACGATATAGAATTCATTTCGTAGTAAGAAACATGCGAACATAGTTCGGAGTTAACACGTTCGGAGTAGACTGGCCCCCTGGACTATAAAGTCTGAAATCACCAACCCGCATTGAGTAAGCGTCGTGATTAATGCTCAACCCTTCTGCGTGTGAGAGGAGGCTTGTGCCCAGCAGTGGGACGATAAAAAAGGCTATTATAAAAAAATAGTATTCATTAAATCAAATAGTATTTATTGATCAGAAATAAATGCAATCATTGTTTGCAACAACTATACGTAACATATTAACATAAATCCGATTCTTATTGCTGAGTACGTAGCTTAAAAATATCAATGACCTATCTTTTAAAAAAATATCTAAACGTTTCACTTTTTAACTTAAATAATGCGTACCCATCTCTAACTATTTTTTTAAAATGTATGTCTGATCAACTAAATCACATATCAGTCATCACAGAAATCACCTTTTAGTTTCATATGGCCATACGCACGTCGCTTATGTATCTTAGTCCTCGTGTGCTTCCTGTACTGATTGTTATTTACAAACTTTTTGTTACAAAACGTGCACTCCACGGGTCGCTCGTTGGTGTGCTTCATCATAATGTGTACCCTCAGCCCCACAGAGCTCGTATATCTATGATCGCACGCCGGACACTCAAACATATCCTTCTTTGTATGAGAAGTCATGTGACCAAGCAGAGACTCTTTCCGTAAAAACTTCTTGGAGCACACTTCACACGAGAATTTCTTTTCTGTCTCATGTGTCATTTTGTGGCGTTTAATGTCAGTTGTCTGAGAAGCTCTGTATCCACAGATATCGCAGGAATAAGGCTTCTCTCCTGTATGTACTCTAGTATGAACAATCCTTTGATTTTGAGTTGCAAAACCCTTCCCGCAGTACAAACACTGATGTTTTTTAACCCCAGTGTGCGTGCTCATGTGATAATCAAATTGTGCTTTGGATTTCAACGTCCTACGACACTCTACACACTCATATGTACTGCTATGCATTTTCTTATCATGGCTTTCTAAGTTTTCTTCAAAATTAGTCACAAAAGAACATTTCGGACATTTATGTTTTTTACTAAAATGTGTCTTAATGTGGTGGTAGTAACTTCTTCTATTATAGAGCAGTCCACATTCAGGACATTTGATGTCTGAAGTCCCAGCATGTATGGCATTATGTAGGAGGAAATCACAGTGGTCTGAAAAGGCCAGCTTACACCGCTGACATACAAAAGATTCCCCGCTATGGATGACCTTATGGGCCAATAAATCTGCATTCTTTTTGAAGTTTTCTGAACATATCGAGCAGGTGAACTCTTTGGTGGTGACGCCATGATAATGCTCGTGCACCTTGAGAGCTCGTAAGGAGTCGAAGGTGTGGTTGCAGACGGGACACGTCAGAGATGGAGGCTCGTCTGAAAGTTCTTCAGAGCTGATGGAGCGCTTCAGTGGAAAGTTGGCAGGTTCTTTGTAGGATATTCTGTAACATACAATTATAATTTTTATGTTAACGGACCTGTAAGTGATTTTGAAGGATTTGGTTTGATTCCTATGATGGGTTCTTTTTTATTTATGATAATGTATATTAATTTTCTACTGTAATTATTTTGTTCTTTTCAGGAACAAACAATTCTATTTTTTTCAATGAATTAAGTATAAACCATTAATAAGAGCTCTGGTATCGGTTGCCTGAGTGACTGGGTTATGGAGGTCAGATAGGTAGACGCTCCATGTGGCACACTGGATCTCAGCTGCATCCGGATAGACTGCAAGCCGACCCCAACATACTTGGAAAAAAGGCTAGGCCGAGGGCAAAAAATATCGTTAAATTGAAAATACAACATCATACTTACTGTTGTTCCATCTTCCTCAATTTATACTTCCTACAAATCTGTCTGTCAGCTTCAAATGCATCAAACTGTGTGTCACACTCCTCCATTGCCTTCACGTCTACACCAAGGAGTTCCAACTCAGATTTTTTTTTAACCTTTACTATAGGACCTTGCGCTGAGCTTGGGGTAATACCACTTTGTCCAACAGGAACTTCAGGGAGAATAGTTGTTAAGCTGTTGCTATGAGCTGGATCCATGTCAGTTAAAGTGTTATTCGTTGAATTTTCTTGAATAACATTTGCTATATTTGCTGTACTATTATCAACTTGGTGATTTGGTGTTTTATCATTTATTTTCTCATCTCTTGTGACTGTTTCTTGAGTTTGACTGTCATTATGTATGTCAGTTTGTTCATTGTTATCTAAATTATTAGTGTCTTGAATACTCTGATCCTGATTTGTGTGTTCTTGCATCATTTTAATATTTTTGTCCTTGTTTCCTGAAACTTCTTCTTCAAATAGTATTCTGCTGGCCATTTTGAGTCTTGTAATTCAATGAATCCTGTAATAATATTTAAAATATGGTTTAATTGTTTATTATGTAAAATACATACAACTTATTCTTACTACAGTACAGAATATACTTAAATCGTAAAATATTATTTAGGTACATACACAGTTTCAAATTCAATACAAACTCTTTATTTTCATGTTAAGGTCGATCGAAAGTCGATCTTGGGTATCATTAAACTAACAACGCAAGTTAAATATTTTAAAGTAACAAAAACGTAAAAATCTTGTACAAAATGTGCAATATTTAGAAGTTCTTACAAAGTTTTTGGACATTACCGACCTGATCTCCACTTTAGATTTTAACAAAAAAATCCTTCGTTTATACAGAATTAGATTACTTTAATTAAAATAATACATTATTATTTTGGAGAAATCGTGAGGCGAAAATACAAAATCGAAATACAAAATCGCAATCGTAAACATTTTATCATCTCTTTGACAGACTGATTTTGACAGTTCACGTAGTGCTGTGCAGTTGTGATTTTAAAAAGGTTAATCGATCGACTAAGTTTTGGTCTATTAAAATATTTCATTGATATGCTTTTTATCGAGCTCGTGGCTAAGTCAAAGTCGTGCGGATCGATCGATCATAAGGTTAAGTAACGCTTGGCGCGGTGGGTTTTTAGCCTGTAAGAGTCCGGGACACCCCTCTACTGACCCCAGGTGGGGGTTAGTCTATGAGTATTTTAACCCTGACCAAAAAAAAAAAGCTATGAAGTCTGACAACCAGTCTCACCAAAGGGGTATCGGGTTGTCCGGGTAGTTGGCGTCAGACAGGCAGTCGCTCCGAACTGTTGCATCCGATTGTACTGGATACCGACCCAAACAGTTGGGAAAAGGCTAGGCAGATGATAAGTGCTCAGTAGCAGCACAAGGTTTGCAAATAAAACTGTCTAATGGAGTATAAAATTATACTTTTATTTACATAAAAAGCTTAATATTTTACAAGTCATATTACAACAATGGCCGAATTTAATTTACGGCGGAAACTGAAAATGTTATATTTGAAGAGTTTTGTTTCATAAAACTAGTTTATAACATTCTAATGGCAATTTCTGAATCCTACTGTCCACATATTATCTATTTTTTAACCGACTTCCCAAAAAGGAGGAGGTTCGCAATTCGACCGCATCTTTTTTTATTATGTAGTTCACCGATTACTCGAAGGCGGCTGGACCGATAATCAAAAATTTTTTTTGAATATCGGTCCAGCCATAAAGCATAAAATAAAACACTATTTTAAACAAAACCGACTTCACAAAAAAACACTGAAAGGGATAAAATAAAACTTTTCACATGGCTCTAGAAGTCGGTGGCAAAATAAACACAGTCAACAGACCTGCAGACACCGACTTCTAGAGCCACGTGAAAAGTTTTATTTTATCCATATAAGTGTTTTCACACTAGCCGATTTTCCTCAGATAAATGAAATACAATAGATAAAGTGTATTTTAGTAGAAATCAACAACTGTAATGCCATCCCAGTCCCGCAAATAGAAACTCGTATTCGATAAAACAAGATGGCAATGTTTTTATCAACATGCCAAATTCAAGCCGCCAAATGCCCTCGTTGTCAAACGAGTGTCATACGCTGTCAAAAGCTTGCCCAAAGCCAGCGGCTAGGAATGTGTTACTCAAGTCTTATATATCATTACATGATAATTTTGACGTTTTGAGTAGTAGGTCATTTCGACCCTTAGGTTTGATCTATTGTATTTCATTTATCTGAGCGATTTTCTTAGCGATAAGGCTCAATTCCTACGGGCGATGTCGCGCGTATTTGAGTGACAACAAACAATAGACGACTACAAAAAATGGCGTTTAAACCACGCGACAGATTTTTGCCGGTCTCAATGTGTCGCGCGTACACGCTAGCTTTTGCTACGCGCGACAAATATCTGCCAGTGTGGAAGCGCTTTTAGAAATTAATACTTATATAAATTGCGGACAAAAGTATTCAGAAACCGGACATATTTTTTTACTGAACCATTAAAATATCAAGTACAGTCGGCAGCAGGTCAACCTACCCGAATCTGTCAAATACTAATGTGGTACTTCCACTATTGTGATAAGGTTGAAAATCTATTGAAGAAATTTGACAGATTGTGATAACTTGATGTGCTGTTGTCTGTACCTACTTATTAGTTGTTATCTAATGCATTTATATTGATACTATCAGTCTGAATAACAATATTAATGGTAAAACAATTGCATCTTATATATAACTAGCTTCCGCCAGCGGTTTCACCCGCTTTCCCGTGGGAACTACTGCACGCACCCGGATAAAGTGTAGCCTATAACCTTCCTCGATAAATGAGCTATCTAACACTGAAAGAATTTTCCAAATCGGACCAGTAGTTCCCGAGATTGGCGCGTTCTAGGCTACTTTTTACACGGGACGCGGGTGAAACCGCTGGCGGAAGCTAGTTATACATACATTCTCACAAACTTCCGCATTTATAATATTAGTAGGAAGTAGGATAGCATTATAATGTTTAACATTTATATGACTAACTCTTTTTGCCAGAATTATGCTAAGCTATACAAATTGGACCAGTAGTTCCGGAGATTATCACGTTCAAACAAACAAACTCTTCAGCTTTTTATATTACTTAGCACAATTCTGGCATCAATCACATCTTTTTTATATTGGCAGTTATGTTTTTTAAATTATATTTTTTTTTTGTATTTTGTATTTGTATTCTTCTTAGTATACATCTTCTTTGACCAATATCTGGTCTCAATCATTTTATATTACATACTAAGGCCTGCTGTACATATAGAGAGTATGTCTATGTCACTGTAAAATTGTAAATACAGGCAGATTACAATCTTACGATTGTCAAATTGTGAACTTTCAGACAGCTGTCCCATCATCATTATGTGTGGTCTACAATATTTCGACAATTAGCAATAACGTGAGATAGATTGCAATCTAACAGTATTTATAACCTTATGGTGATTATATATAACATACACTCCACACAGCAGACCTCACTAATAACACTTAAGGTGAATGTGTCGTCTGGAAGCAAGAAATTCAAATATAAAATTGTTTTTTCATGTTTTACCTAAGTTAACATTCAATATGAGGCGTGATCTCATTTTTGCGGTTATAATATACCACAAAGTAATTTCTGATGTCCTTGTTTAACTCCGAAAATTCTTACAATTCAAATGTTATCCGATATACTTTTTATTACGAAATATCATAGTATATTTTCCGCTTGCAGGCACATTCACTTTAATATTGCTTCCTTCACAGTCACTTAAAACCACTTTACACTTCTAGAACACTCGATCTTGGTACCCGGAGTCTTGCACGGGCTGCGTCGGCTTAGCCTGGGCGCCGGCGACGTGGTGGTGGTGGCGCAGGTGGCCGGGCCGGCGCGGGGGCGCCAGGTACTCGAACATGCTCTGCGTGTGCTGAGCCAGCATGTTGGCCAGATCACACGGCATGGGGTCCGTCCAGAAGAAGTCGTGGTTTAACGCTGTGTCAGCATCGTATCTGGAAGGGAAAATAAAATATATTATCTATACTAATGTTATAAAGAGGAAAACTTTGTTTGTTTGTTAGTTTGTTTGTTTGGTTGTAATTAGGGATTGCAATCCGGTATCATTTTCAATCCGGCCGGATCCGGCCGGATTGGCGTGAATCCGGCCGGATCCGGCCGGATCCGGCCGGATTAGCAAAAATGCTGAAGGGTATATGTACTTGGCCCTCACTTTCGGCATGACGGGTCCACACCGGGCACGGTTGCTTCGGGGGGTACCTGCCTGTCCCCGTGGCGGCAATTGGCGGCGGCAAACTCTCGCGCCCAGCCGTGGTTCAAGCCATGGTGAGGGGCGAGAGGGAATGGGATGCCGTCGCCTCCTTCTGCGGAGCAGTTATGCTAGAGAAGCAAGCGGCGGAGCGACTGCGAATTCGCGCCGCTCATCCCAGCCGCCGCTGTGGACCTAGTAAACACGGTCGCCGGGTGTCAGGAGACGCTCCCGGGCACCGTAGGCGTGGGTCTGTGCGCGGTGAGTTTTCTGGTGGCACATCGTTCTTCCGTCTCCTAGGAGACGATACTGAGGAGACACACCCGTGTCGGCGGCGCGCGTTGTTCCACGCGTTCCTCAAATAGGTCAACAAAACCATTAGGGCCAGAGCCTGTCGGGGCTGCGGGATTGTTCGAAAGAGTTACCGCTGCTTTGGCACACAAAGGGCTCCAGAAGGGACACGGTGGGTTTTAGTCAAAGTCTGACCGGTCCCATATTCGTCAGGTCAGGATCTGATGATGGACACCCTGAGAAATCTAGGGCAACTCATGAACATTGCAGGCAAGCATCGACTGAATACTTGATATTGAGTTGATTATGGCTTAATTATTGGTTACGACTGCCACAGTGGGTATTAAAATATTATAGTTTTAGACCCAAAAACTGAAAAGCATAAAATTAAAATCTGTTTACAAAAAAAAATAACCAACTTCACAAAACACTGAAAGGAACCAAATAAAACTTTTAACGTGGCTCTAGAAGTCAGTGGCAAAATAAACACAATCAACTGACCTGCAGACACCTACTTCTAGAGCCATGTGAAAAGTGTTATTTTGGATCCATTTTTCCCCCTCTATTTCTTACGAAGTCATTAATTTTTAAGTATTTCCTCACATGTAATCTGCTTTCCTTTTACTTTTGACTCTCCTATAACCTTCTTTTTCTTGAGGATTTGACTTACTAGTACCTTTTCCAATGTATTTTTCGCGATTTATAGTTTAACCGGATCCGGCACCGGATCCGGTGCGTTGGTGCCGGATCCGGTAGGTCTAGAAACACGCCGGATCCGCCGGATTACCGGATCCGCCGGACCGGATTGCAATCCCTAGTTTGTAATGAATAGGCTCAAAAACTACTGGACCGATTTTAAAAATTCTTTCACCATTCGAAAGCTACATTATCCACGAGTGACATAGGCTATATTTTATCCGGGTACGGGCAGTAATTCCCACGGGATGCGAGTGAAACCGCGGGAAAACGGCTAGTTGCTTATATTATAAATGTGTGAATGAGTTTGTTATGTTTGTACGCAAAAACGGCGGAGGTGACCTAGATTAAATTTGGCTAGAGATTTAGCCTACATTTTATGGAAATTGGAAGTAGATTCCTGTCATTTGTTGTATGGGAGCCCCCATCATTTTCATTTTATTATAGTTTTTAATATTTAGCAGCAACAGCTCTCTAGGTATCGTGGCGGAGAAACAGCCTGGTGACAGACAGTCTACAGAGATACTAGTAAGACCCTGGGAAAGAGCCGTAGTAGTGTTTCACAAAAGAAAAATACTTCTAACACCTCACCTCTTAGCGGGATCCAGCTGCAACAGCTTATCCAACAGATCACATCCATACGGATCCTTAACGTACGGCTTCAAGCGTTCCTTCACCTTCCTCTTCTGTCCTTTCGGCAGTTCCATCTTGTTATACAAGTCTAAGTTCTCAACTCCAGGCCACACGTCAGGTGTACAGGAACCGCACAGCTGGGAGATGAGGATCAGCTGCTGCTGTTCGGTGGGACCCTGCATGATGGGGGAACGTGTCCACATTTCTGCCATTATGCAGCCGGCGCCCCACATGTCGACGGGAGGCCCATAGTTGCGGTCACCTGTGGAATGAAGACATAAATGTTATTAGGTGGCAAATAGTATTAAGACTGTGTAATGCTTCATAATCAATACTAATGTATCTTATGTAAATTAAACTTCGCCGCAAAAAGAATGGAGATCTAAATGAGTACCAAGTTCTGTACAAAATCCAAATATG
>NWSH02000531.1:3246731-3279821 GCA_002382865.2 Heliothis virescens | reverse complement strand
GTTAAATATGCATTTTCGATCCTATGTCCACCTTTTTGAAAATCCGGACCACTGTGCGGCGCGTGCGCACAGTACAATGCGCATGAGTGCTCATAAAGCTTTGTTTGCGCTTCCACGGGATAAAGAGTAAGTTTTGAGTGTGTTTAAGTAGTGAAATCGTGGGTGAAATGGTATTTGTTATACACGTATGATCCGTTGTTGTTTTGACTAAATCTCTATTTTATATTTCAGTGTGACCAAGAGAGATGTTGAAAAAGGGATAATTTATTCCTTAGCTATGTGTTATTTTACAGATTCTGCTGGAAACCCTTGTGTAGGGACACACATACGTAGCTATGTAAGTGCACGTACATAGTTAGGTATATCAAAGTGTCTCGTGCATTATTCCCGACCCAATACTTCAGTCCGGTTGCGATCGTCATTCCTAATTGACGTTTCTAAATTATTGTATAATTGGTGGCAATATCCTAGTGAGAACTCAAGTGTCCGAACAATACATTGTTGTAAACTGAAATAATTGTAGTGCTGGAACAAGGTGAAATAAATACTTTTAGTGTCATCAAGCTTTTATTTAACATCCAACCGGGCTCACTCCTACACCTTGCCCTACTTTTATATCGATAATGGGTGCTTTACATAAAGGTTACGTGTTTCTTTAACGGAACATCTACTTATACATGATTTCCAAAGCGAAATTTGTGCAGACTTTCAAATAATATTTTGAAGCCTGTTATATGACCCAGGAAGACTAAAATAAGCGACCTTTGCCCCCGTCAAGGTCATTCGTTAGTTATTCTCTTGATTATAGGTTCGCGACCAAACAATAAGGTTTAGCAGCCCCGCCCTTTGCACTGTGAGCGCTGAACCGTGCCGAGCGCGTGCGCCGCATACATTTGCGGTTCAACGGTTAATAGACGGCAGAGGAATGTGTTGGGTTTGGGAATTAACACTGAGGTTATGGCTCTTATTGGGATAGACGTAAAATGGGTATTTCTGAAAGCCAAAGTTCCTTAAACCTTCAACCTATATCTAAGTGTCTAAGAGACCTTTCGTCTCTTTGTATCTCCTATTTTATCTTTTCAATATTTTTGAACCCTATCCAGAAATAAAATTAAAATAGTTTCTTTACCATTGTAAGGTTATATTAAATCCATAATAACTTCTCAAAATACAGTCTCAAAATCAGCGAAGCCCCTTCATCAATATAGGAAGTTTAAAAAACATCTATATTTCAATTCAAATCACTAATTCTCAAATTAATATTCAAACCACTATTCAATTCTACCTTCGCATTATAGTCATAAACCAGATAGCCTTGTACACCTAGACCATGTCTAGACCTAAAAAACTAGACAAAGGGCAATAAGACTGTGGTAGCAATAACAATTTGTTCCCGCCATGATACTGCAGATAGGACGGTGCCATTCAGCAGTCTCACCGACAAATTGGCAGTCGTTGCTAGTGAACAAATCGAGAAGATAGTCGTAGAAATGGATATGTACACGATAGTTTTAAAGATGATCGAGAAGAAGATTTTAAGTGAGTGTAGTGATGTATTGGGAATTTAATAAAGACATAAAGGTTCACAATAACACTGAAATATTTTTTTAATCGATCTAGTACAGACAACAGCAGGTCAACGTATACGAATCTGTCAAATTTTACCAATCGAATACCTATTAACCTATCTCCGTTTTGATAAGGTTGAAAATCGATTGCAGAAATTTGACAGATTGTGGTAACTGGATGTGCTGTTGTCTGTACCTACATTCTGATATTGGTGCTTTTAAGTAAATGTAATATTACTACAGATATTGAGGATTTCGGACAAAAAACTAATTAACCAGACCAGATATAAATATACAGGTCAAAGGAAAACAAATATAGAAGAAACTAAAGCATAAAAACCGACTTCACAAAAAAACACTGAAAGGGATAAAAAAATAAAACTTTTCACATGGCTNTATATCTCTTTTAAATTCTTCAATGGGCATTTTTCTATTGAATTTGGGTGGAAATTAGTGGCAGGAGAGAGATATGAATATTTAATTATCATTTATTTAAAACTTAACATGTCATATACCACAATACTGATTCCATTTTCTTTGCCAAGTGATTCAATACTAGCCGTTTTCCCGCGGTTTCAATAGCATCCCGTGGGAATTACTGCCCGTACCCGGATAAAATATAGCCTATGTCACTCACAAAGAATTTTTTAAATCGGTCCAGTAGTTTTTGAGCCTATTCATTACAACCAAACAAACAAAGTTTTTCTCTTTATAATATTAGTATAGATTATAAGGTAATTGATTAAGTTTCCATAGGTCACATCACTATACCTATCAGTTATGAACTGTCAGGGAACTTATCATAAAACGAAAGCGCTATAGTAGAGTGAATCAAAGACTGCAAATTTATTAAAAATTTGGAAGAAATTAAAGTAATATTTTAAATTTATAAGTTAGGTTTTGATTGCATTAATAATATGAAAAAAAATATCACTCACCTAAAAGTAGTTCTGGAGGCCTATACCACAGAGTGACCACTCTATTAGTGTATTTATTGACTTGTCCTGACTTTGCAACACTGAACGCTCTCGCCAGACCAAAATCTGCCAGCTTCAGAATCCCATTCTTAGTTATAAGTACATTAGCAGCTTTCATATCTCTATGTAGGATTTTATTGCTATGAATGTAGTATAAACCATTTAAAAGTTGCTGCATAACCTTTTTAATCTCTCCCAGACTGAATTTCACGTTCACATTGGACAATAAACCAGCTAAATCGTGCTCACAGAAGTCAAAAACTAAGTAGAAAGTTGATCGGTATTTATTATGCAGTGTAGCCTTCGTGCGACAAATCTCGATCAAGTTGACGACGTTCTCGTGTTTTAGAAGCTGTAGGATCTTTATTTCACGCAGAGCCGTGATAGGAAAACCTTCTTTTTCATTGTCCATCAACACTTTCTTCATGGCAACAAACTTTTTGTTGCTATTCCTAGCGCGAGCTTTGAACACTTCTCCGAAGGTTCCCTGACCGATTTTAGCGACTTTCTCGTATTTTGAAGACTCGTCGCAGAAGGGGAACTCGAAATCTTCAATGTATTTCTCTTTTTCCCTCATGTTTAGGATGGTTGAACTTGTGCTGATCACGGGTTGCGTAGGCTCCCGCGGAGCACTAACGCCTTGCATTTTGGACGTAATTTTGCCGCCCTTTTATTGCACTCCAGGGTAAAATTATTGCTTACGCTTTAGTTATTTAAAATACAACTCGTGGCGCTTTTTAGAACAAACACTTTTCACTTTATTTCACAACACTGTGTCAAATTCAGACAAATTCACAACTTTGGGTGAAATTGAACGTCAAACTGAAATGACACCCAGAAACAGGGTTTCCCCAACTAGATTGTAAAAATCCTTTGAAGTGGAAAGAAATTAAAGGCGCACGCAAGTTTATTTTTTAAACTTCCATTGAATATTTAAACATTTATAGTATATATGACTCTCGGGTAAGATTTATATGTACATAGTGATGACAAAGATAATGAATTTCAAATAATCGAGTCATACATATACATCATAATATTATAAAGAAAAGAACAACAACAGCATTGCTGTAACCAAATTAACCCATCGTTTCAGGGTAAGTATTGTAAAATGGCAGCATTTGAGCATTATAAAGTAACTTTTTAAATTACAATATTTGACTTCTTGTCTTTTGAGCCAAATAATATTTTTTCAAAAGGGAGAAATGGAAGCAGATAACATATTGCGCCGGCCCCAAATGAAGTTGGGAACAGGGCAGGAAGAAGAAGAATATTTTTTCAATAAAGCCTCAGTACCATTATCGAGAATATCATCTTTTACTTTCCATTTCACGCATATACCGTTACAAGTACGTACCAAAAATAAAACAGTCACCTCATCACAAAAATCTGCTCTCCATAAAAGGAACGTCATTTGTTGTCTGTCATCATTCGCTAAAATTGCATTTTATTATTTATTGTTTTTCCATGAAATTATCGTAAAGTTCTTGTGTGCTACTTGATAAAAAGGTAAGCAATCAACTAATAATCGATTTCGACACTAATATACACACCTGGACAGTGTAAATAGAGTGATAATTCGAGTTTATTGCACGTCAATATCGATCTATACCAAAATATGTAGGGCAAATATTTTTGCTAGTTTTCGCAATCGAAACTTTATTTTGGTGCCTGTTATCGCTATCACATAACGAGTGTAGTGCTTGAGATAACGACCGGCACAATTAATGGCTCTTAATTAACTTAAAGTGGGATAAAATTCTAAAAGAGATTACGCCCCCTTTCTGTTTTGACTATAAGCTATTTTAAAACAGATAAACAAACATTAGAATGTTAATTTGCTTATATTAACTTTAATACATACTATCACACTAGTTTTCACTATCATATAGCTCTGTTATTTCGGCCACAAGCCGCGTCATTTAGTAACTACACCTAACAATTTTAGATATTGGAAATATTATAATTTTTTTCTATAATTAATCTACTTACAAAACCAAGGAAATATAAATTATTAATAGTTTATCCTTAAAATGACAATCTCAATATCACCAAACATACATTTGACCATAAAATAAATAGTCCTCTCAAATCTAAATTAAACTAAAAAAGAGCAATTTTGTTGTTTATTTGTAAAAATTCATTTACTATTGTGAAGCTACACTATTCCCAAGTAACATAGGCTATATTTTAACCTGATACTGGAAGTTTTCTCCCCTGGGATCCGGGTGAAACCGAGTGGTACAACTAATCTATACTTATAATAAATCTGTAGAGAGGTCAATTCTGTACATGAAATATATTTCCAAAATAACGATCAGGGGGTGATTAGGTATCGATACTGATGCCAAAACTGCAATCAGTAGAATTTTTGTCTGTCTGTCCGTCTGTCTGTCTGTCTGTCTGTCTGTCCGTCCGTCCGTCTGTCTGTCTGTCTGTCTGTCTGTCTGTCTGTCTGTCCGTCTGTCTGTATAACCGTTATAGAAACAAAAACTACGGGACGGATTTAAACGAAACCTGGTACAATTATTATTCATACTCCTGAGCAGGTTATAGTATACTTTTCATCACGCTACAATCAATAGGAGCAGAGCAGTGAAGTGAAATGTTATAATAAGCACATGCACAAGCATAAGCGACATGATCCGCGAACGAAGTCGCTGGCAGAAGCTATCTAAAATAAATCTAGTTAAAGAATGGTTCATCACAAACATGAAACTTTATAATTTCACTTAGGTATGTGAGAACAGTTTTAAAATAAGTATTTAACAAAGCTAGGCTTAAAAATAATAATCTGTACTAATATTATAAAGCTAAAGAGTTTGTTTGTTTGAATTTGAAAAATTCTTTCAGTGGCTATAGGCTACTTTTTATCCGGGTGCGTGCAGTAGTTCCCACGGGATGCGGGTGAAACCGCTGGCAGAAGCTAGTAATAACTAAAAAGCATATTTCTATGTATATAAAACAAAATCTAGATAGTCGAAGTCATCTAGTATGAACTAGATGACTTCGACTATCTAGATTTTGTTTTATATAGTCATCTAATTTCAATGTCTTTGTGTTAATAGTATTATGTTATTGTGAGTCACATACAGATGTGTACATATGTATGGTTTCAAACAAAACATTAATAATTCTTTTGTATTCTATAGCTATTCTATTTTAGACATTATTTATATGCTAGTAGAGACTAGAATGATTTTGTCTTATTTTTGTAATAAAGTTGTAAGTAAAAAAATAAACATTAAGAGTTTTTGTTTAGTTTTTATTTTGTTTGTATTTTTAATTAGTGGGTAAAGACCTTGTTTATATCTATACTAATATTAAAAAGAGGAAAACTTGTAATGAATAGGCTCAAAAACTACTGGACCTATTTTAAAAATTCTTTCACCATTGGAAAGCTTCATTATCCAGTATCCACGAGTGACATAGGCTATATTTTATCCGGGTACGGGCAGTAATTCCCACGGGATGCGAGTGAAACCGCGGGAAAACGGCTAGTCTTTAATATTTTCTGACAATCAGCCTTGAAAAACTATGAAATGACATATCATCATCATCAAGCTTTTACTGTCACACTGGAGGCTGTGGCCTTTTCTCATACAGATATGGAATGATCATTAATCACCATGTGAGATGATGGAAGATTGGTGATTTCAGACTTAAAGTCCAGGTTTCCTAAAGATGTTTTCCATCCCCTTTACTCAGTGGAAGATACTTAAAAAATGTTACATTGGTACTTACCCGACCTGGAATCCTCATGGCACACATAATGGTCTAGAACCTGAGAAGGGACCTAAGCTATTTTTATCCAGCTGCCAGAACCAGCTGCAGTGAACTGCTAGTTCTATCATTTATTTCTATATACTTCTTGCCACTTTTAATTTTTATTTATGTTTCTATCACCTATTTAATACTTCCAGCACCACCATGGCCAGTGAGACCAGTTCAGCAGTCTTGGAGCTGAACGATGCAGACACAGAGGACACGGACGCCACCACCGTGACGGACGACCTGCATGAGGGGGTGCCTCTCATCATGGAACATGGATATGATATAGCTGTTAAGGTTTGTACTGGTTTGTTTGTTGTTTGACTAGAAATTGTATGATAAATAGGAGGATAGGAGGGAGGTAGAGAGGACTAAACCAATTTAATAAAAATTGGTTTAGTCACTGAGATTACCACATTGAATCAAATAAATTCTTCTTTTTTTTATAGATAGATAGAACAGAAACAATCTTTCGAGTAATAAATGTATCCTTCAACAAATGGGCTATCTAACACTGAAATATTTTTTTAATCTCTGCAGTAGCTCCTGGGATTTTGTTATTTTTCTTTTTGTTTCTTTGTACCCTAAAGGCTTCGATACTACTGAACCGATTTGAAAAACTCTTATAGTTGGAAATCTACACTATCCCCAGTGAAATAGTCAAACTCTAATGTTTTTATTTCAAATTGGCTTCCGCCAGCGGTTTCACCCGCTTTCCCGTGGGAACTGCTGCGCGCACTCAGATAAATAGTAGCCTATAGCCTTCCTCGATAAATGGGCTATCTAGCACTGAAATAATTTTTCAAATAAATATAGATAATCGGTCACAGAAGCTATATTTTGTCCGAATATGGGAAGGAGTACCACGGGACAGGATTGAAACAGCAATGTTACACAAGTCATCGATATTGTGCACGCAGGTGGACGCGCCGATGAAGCAGCTGTCGACGCTGGAGACGTACGTGACGTACCGCGTGCGCTGCGTGTGCGCGCGCTGGCCCGCGCCGCCATACGTGCGCAGGAGGTACAACCACTTCAAGGTAAGATATGTTATCATCTGCTTAGCCTTTTCCCAACCACGTTGGGGTCGGCTTCCAGTCTAATTGGATGCAGCTGAGAACCAGTGTGCCACATGGAGCGACTGCCTGTCTGACCTCCACAACCCAGTTACCTGAGCAACCTGGCACCCCTTGGTAAGACCTCTTCTAAGTTAACTGTTCAAAATTATATCGATCACTTACAAAAAGTTAAACGGTCCTATCGATTTAATGCCTCATCCTTACACTACCAATTTAATTAACAATGCAGCTAAAGAATATTCAAAACAATCGCGCCTCATTACAGGGCACTGATCTCTAATCCGAAGAACACGGTACGTGCCAATTTCGATCCTAGCTGCTCCCACAAGTCGGGATTTTTCACCAGACTAATGAATCAGTCGGTTTAATGCAACATCGGCGACCGTGTACATATTTAAATCAGGTACATNACGTTGCTTAACCTTATGATTGATCGATCCGCGTGGCTTTGACTTAGCCACGAGCTCTTCTCGTGAAATATGTTGATGTTATAAAAAGGTGAGATATGTTATACTTTTTTTTTATTAGGGGGAAAATCCTCACGGACTAACCGGGGTGTGCCGGACTCATACCGGCTAAAAACCCACCTGGTGTTGCCTCCAATTACATTTTGTCGAGGCACGGGTATTCTTCCGCACCCCGACAGGTATAGGCCCGCCAGATGTTCGAAGGTGGGCCCCGTCATCCTTTGCGGCCGTCACCAGCGGCCGCAGTACTCCAATAGCAAGAGGCGCGCGCAACACAACGCCACCGTCTTGGGACCTGTGTCCTTAAGATATGTCTTACTTTCATCAATCTTCTATACATTTTGGTCACCCATCCACGGACCGACCGCGCCAAGCGTTGCTTAACCATATGATCGATCGATCCGCGCGGCTTTGACTTAGCCACGAGCTCTTCTCCGACCAATCAGACCAATCAAACAGACCGTCCAATTCACCTTAACGATGTTAACGTCATTTGGTACACAGATAGACTAAAGAGACTTGAGTTACTTTTAATCCGGGAATTTCCGGGAACAGCTAATAGTGTAATAAATATTATTTTTTATTTATAGTTACTCCACAAACGCCTATGCGCGTCCCACCCCCTGCTGGCGCCCCCGGCCCTGCCCCCGCTACATTCAGCTCGACAGCAGCTAGACCGCTACTCCCCCGCCTTCGTAGCGCTCAGGACCTGCGCCCTGCACGCCTTCCTCGGTGAGTACCATCCGCCTAGCCGCTTCCCTACTGCACCAGCCCGACAGCAGCTAGACCGCTACTCCCCCGCCTTCGTAGCGCTCAGGACCTGCGCCCTGCACGCCTTCCTCGGTGAGTACCATCCGCCTAGCCGCTTCCCTACTGCACCAGCCCGACAGCAGCTAGACCGCTACTCCCCCGCCTTCGTAGCGCTCAGGACCTGCGCCCTGCACGCCTTCCTCGGTGAGTACCATCCGCCTAGCCGCTTCCCTACTGCACCAGCCCGACAGCAGCTAGACCGCTACTCCCCCGCCTTCGTAGCGCTCAGGACCTGCGCCCTGCACGCCTTCCTCGGTGAGTACCATCCGCCTAGCCGCTTCCCTACTCCACCAGCCAGACAGCAGCTAGACTGCTACTGTCTCTCTGATCTTTGCAACCCACTTACCCAGACAACCCTAAGACTGGTTGTCAGACTTTCTGGCTTCTGACTACCCGTAACGACTACCAAAGATGTTCAAATGACAGCAACAATTAATTTAAACAATAATTGTGTGTTTTATCCACAGAGCGAGTGGCGAAGCACCCCATACTAACACACAGTGATGACTTCAGAATATTCCTCACTACCCCCGATGAAGAATTTGATAAGGTACTAGATATTTTATTTAATTAATAGCTTTTTCACAGGTTCAAGATGACAGATCATGCCAAAGAAAAGCTGTCAAAATTAAAAAACATATCTGTGGCACTATCTGTCAGATTACTATCTAAAACTTTGGAACCAGTGAAACTGGCCGCTAATCATCTGCATTTCCAGAAAAAAAGTAACCTATAACTGTCCCCAAGTCTACATTTATACTCAATTTCATATCGATCACTTTAGCCGTTTTACCATGGGTGTTACAAACAAACCAACTTCGGCATTTACAATAATACCTATTAGTAAATTATGTTTTATTCCCAGGTGTTCAAAAGTGAGAACAGTGCATTGAACTTGTGGGGGTTAAGCAGTGCTTTATATGGTACTGGAGAGTCTAAAACTACCAACGGTCCTAGGTATGTAAAATAATATATTTTTTTTATAAAATAAACACCAAACATTGATGCTCACTATTATTTTAGCTTATATTGTCCCACTGCAAGGCAAAAGCCTCCCTTCCCTCTTTCCACTTATCTCTGTCTTTTGCCACCTGAGGCCAATCCTTTTGATGGGAGTCCAGTTCGTCACGCCATCTCCTTCTGGGCCTGCCGCGATGTCGTTTCCCGCTATCTGGGGTCCACAGAGTGTTCGTTTTTGCCCAAAGCTCATCCGACATGCGGCAGATGTGACCTGCCCATGCTCACTGGCCATTATATTTTGCCATTCCGGTTTTGACATAACGTTGTCATTAGTTTTATTTAACTAAGGTCTGTATGTATATTTGATTGATTACTTTACTTATTGATATTATGCACAAAATGACTTTACTCAATTTAAACAATATTGATAAGACTTTTTATACAAATACACATAAAAATTATGATCGATTGGTGTTTAATTAATTGTTATTATTTTATTTAAATCTTATTTTCCATATTTAAAGAAAAAAGCAAGATAGTCTGTCTCTAGATAAATTCCTAACTACAAGTTTATCTCGCACAAGGTACAGTCAACTTCAAAAGTAACTGAATAAATCTAAATTTTCAAAACTTGTAAATACCGTGTTGTCGATAACTTACCAGACCACTCATCTACTTTTTTTGAAGGTTAATCCTAACCTTCAAAAAAAGTAGATGAGTCCGGTACGTTATTGCCGAAACTGTTTAGCTGTTTTGAAAATTTAGATTTGTTAAGCTACTTTTGACGATGACCGTACCAGTTTACGAAAAAAAAAGAATATCTATTTTTTCCTCTTCATCTTACACCATTTCCCCCAGGGTGCAGGACCCGGAGTTCAGGTCGATGTCGGAGTACCTGGTGTCGCTGCAGCTGAAGCTGTCGGCGCTGTGCGCGCTCACCACCAAGCTGCACAAGAGCACCCTCGCGCTCAGCACAGAATTCATGGGGTGAGTGCTGATATCAATTACATTTATTCGTTGGTCTAGTTGTCGCATAGCCGACTGCTGTGCACGAGGTCTCGGGTTCGATTCCCGGGACGGGCCGAAATCGCGTTGTGGGTTTTAGAAACTTCCACAAAGCAGCCCGGAGTTGGAAGTTGGTGATTGATTTACCCGTGCATCGTGTCGCACGTTAATGTCGGTCCTGCTTGTGATCTCTCTCCGGTGGTGTCGGGCGCCCCCCCCCCCCGCGCTATGAGAGTGAGGGAATAGGGAGTGCACCTGTGTCACAGCAAGTGTGCAGCCACTATAATATGTCCTGCGCAGCTAGCTGATCTCCTTATACGCGAACTGCCGCTATTGTATATACCTGTGTCTGCGCTTTATTTAGTCACTAGTTCCCGCCACCGTTTTCACCCGCGTCCCGTGGGAACTACTCCGCGCAGCCGAACAGAAAGAAGCCTCTAGCCTTCTTTGATAAATGGGCTATCTAACAATGAAAGAATTTTTCGAATCGGACCAGTAGTTCCCGAGATTAGCGCGTTCAACCAAACAAACTCTTTAGCTTTATAATATTAGTATGGATTCCTCCTTTCAATAAGACCAATATGAAAAACTTTTAATTCTATCTTCCCCTCTCAGCATGAAGCGCGCCTGTGACGCGTGGAGCGCTCAAGCAGGCGGCCGACTATCAGCCGCGGCCGCAGCCTGCGCGGCCGGCGCGGCCGGCGCCTGCGCAGCCACAGCAAGACGGCCTGCGCTGCAGCACCGCGCTGTGCTGCCTCTGTTGGCTGCCTATGCTAATGCTCATGTCGCTAAGATTGGGCAACGGGATCAAGTTCATGGTGAGTGATCTGCCTAGCCTTTTCCTAAGATTCTTCAAATCTAACAGACATGTGTTGCTAGGGAGTTCGTTGCGCCACTTCTTCCTAAGGATTTTGACTTGAACTATGTTGGGGTCAACTGGATGCAGCTGAATACTCATTACTTGGGCCACAATTGGTAAGACTGGTTGTCTTTCTGGCTTCCCAGCTACAGTAACTGTTAGTGACGTATGCTAATGCTGTAATGGTTCGCTAAGAGATCAGGTGCATGGTGAGTGATCATCATTTGTCTAGCTTTTTCCCAACTCGACCGGATGCAGTAAAGTATCGACCAGACTGGACCGACCAAATGAATCATCATCATATGTGGAAGTCGGCTTTCAATCCCAAAAAACTACTAGCTACTTACCCTGCATTGACTATCGATTGATAGAGTGACTCACTCTGATCGGCCAATGAAGGCCAGGGGCGGGAGACCTGTCCCGCGTAATGGTTCACTCCGGCAAGCCGGAGGTCAGCGACTGCGTATTTGACTTCCACAACCCGATACCCGGGTCGTCCAAGTATATATTGGAAGGGCATTTGAAAAGCCAAAAAAATGTTTTCAAACTAATTTGCTTGAAATGAAACTATATGCATTTTAGACACCAATAACGGCATAATAAATTTACAATATTTACAGAATGCAAAAAAATACCAATAAGGCATAAATATATTTTTTATATATACACATCAAAACACTACATATTTACCACAGTATTTTACAAAGTTGTTTGTGTTTCCAAAAACCTATTTTTTTACAAATTATCTGTCATCTTTGTATCATTTCAAAAGTAGATTTTAAATATTTACACAACATAGAAAGTTAGTACAGAGGCCATCAAGTGATTCTACCTCAATCTGTCAAATTGTACCAATCGAACATTAACTTTGTGATATAACTATTGTAATGATGTTGAAAATCAATTGAAGAAATTTGACAGATTGAGGTAGGTTGATGTGCTGGCATCTGTACATAAAATTGATCTGGATCATTTATATCAACCATAGTCATGACCACATTGTATTCGCTATGTGCGCGACGGTGGCGACGCGTAGCGTTTACAACATCTGCGGCCGCTGTCAAATAATGACATGTAAACATTGTAAGTTTTATTTGCAAACCAAAAATTAAAATAGTATTGTTGACATTATTTAAGTTGCCATTTATTCAATAGTTTTACTGTAAAATGGATATAATCATAAAAACCGGATATAAAGTATTACACATAATATTAGATTCCAACCACAAACGGAGATAAAAGGCAATAAATTAGTATTAGCCGAGCATGTAAGAAATGTGGAAGAACTGCGACATAACTGCCAGAGCTACTTAATACGAGCGCACGTAATTCGTCAGACATCTGTGACACTAACGCCATACAAAACCAGTTTAAACGTAAGCAATGTTTATCATTTCTTTGCTTTGATTTTGTACTGCAATCAACACTTTTGACAGCCGTATTTACTTCTAATTTCTGCCCCGTGTTGTGCGCTGCGGTCGTTGTCTGTCAGCCACTACTCGCTTTGCACATAGCCAATAGCAATGCTGATCCTTCGACCGAAATCACTTATCTACATAAATATAATTACAGTCAAAACCTGATATAACGACATTGAAGGGACCGTATAGTTGTCAACGTTATATCCAATACTCGTTACAAGCAATACTAAATACATAAGAATAGTTTACTAGGAATTCGGACGGGACCATACAACTAACCCGTAATAACCGATAGGTTATAAATGGTTACCGTTATAAATGGTGTTGACTGTATACTAAATGCACGCTTCAAAATTACTCATCATAACCTTTCTAACAGGCATTTTTCTGGTCAAAATAGCTTTTAAAATGGACCCCTCAGTAAAATCTGGTTTAATATCAATAATTTCATCGCTATACGATTGACTGGGTATTTGAAATTCTACCGGACAACTACCGATAGGATTTAATTTCGGTTTGACTAAAGCGATCATGTTTATTTCTTCATTCGGTTGTACGATTTCTGTAAGTTTCTTGTTTTTTATTGTTGAGGTGCTCCGTAGTATTTTTCTTGTAGGTTTCTGTAAGAATAAAAGATAAAGATAAAGTCTATGGAGTTTCTTGCCGGCTCTTCTCCATAAGACTAACTTTTTGGAACCATGCAACTAGTGTGATGTTTCATAGGCGCCTGCAAAGGCCTATTTGAACTATGTTGTGGTCGGCTATCAGGTTAATAGACTGCCTCGTTGGTCTAGTGGTCGCATAGTGCGACTGCTGATCACAGGTCTCGGGTTCGATTCCCGGGCCAGGCCGAAATCGCTTTGTGGGTTTTAGAAACTTTCACAAAGCAGCCTGGAGTTTGGAAGTTGGCGGTGTTACACCCTCGTGTCTGGGAGGGCACGTAAAGCCTGCGTCCTCAAATGCTACTTAGTAGTAGTCGTATATAAATCCATGTCAGAGGCCGTCAGGCGGATTTAAGAAAACTCTGACACTAGGGCTTGTTAGGTGATTAAACCTGCAGCTCACTCGATAAGAAGAAGAAGAAGGTTAATAGAATGCAGCTGAGTACCAGCGTACTGCATGGAGCGACTGCCTATCTGACCTTCGCAACCCAGTTACCGGGCAGCATTTCTCTCCTTAGTAAGACTAGTTATTTTAATATTTTATAAGGAATAACATTCACAACCAACAAATTATCTTACTATCCAATATATGGAAAGGCCTTGAAATTATATTGATGGTCACCCATCCACGAACTGACTGTATAACAAATGCAGCTTAACCTTGACAAATCCACAGCATTTAGCTAAAATAATAATAATATCTATTAATTTACCTTTTCTTCCTCAACAATAGCCGAAGAATTTTCATGTTTTTGGACGATTTGAAATCTGTTATAGCATTTTAGATGGTAACCTATGTCCAATTGAGAATTTTTAGGTAATACGATGTCTTTGAAAATCAAATTCGACTTTTTCCTCGCTGCCAGCACTTTTTTGCATATTTTCAATTTATCGTTCGTAAATTTTAACGTGTAAACCTTCTTGTTGCACAGAAAACAAGGTCGTGTTTTCAAATCCATTTTTTGTCCAATTTTTCACGTATTTCCAATCGAAATATTATTGGTTTTGGTTAATTATACACTTAATTGCGTATTTCACTGTGTTTTTTATTTAAAAAAGAGCAAAAATTGACGAAATTCGTCAAAACACTGGAGTAACGTAAACTTATCTTAATGTCAATGTCAACTGAACAATGACCTCTCGGCGGTTGCGTTCCGTGTACGAAAATATAACAGTTTTTTTAACCAAACATACATTGGATTTAGCAGTTCACTTCCGCTATGCAAATTCGAGTTTACTACCCGAATGGTTGGACTAATTTTGGTGAAATTTAATGTAGATTTAGGTTGAAATTTGAGTAAAGCATAGATGAGTGAAGTATACTTCTTGTCAATTAACTTTGCCGCTGTGAAGTTAGCTATTTGAAGTTTCGCGCAATAGTGTTTTGTTTGTACAGAAATTTTACCAGTCAAACATTAACCTACCTCCATTGTGATAAGGTTGAAAATCGATTGCAGAAATTTGACAGATTGTGGTAACTTGATGTGCTGTTGTCTGTACAGACGACAGTAGGTTAACGTATACGAATCTGTCAAATTTTACCAATCGAACATCAACATAAATCTATTGCAGAAATTTGACAGATTGATACATTATTCTATAGTGCAGTGGTAACTTGATGTGCTGTCCTCTGTACATTTTGACTATTGTGAAGAGACCAGTAGCCGACTTCGGACCGGCAAAATCATTTGAGAAGAACTGTAAAATACCTACTGTGTTTTCTTTGAAACAACCATTTTTGATAGGATGAAAGAAAAAAATCTATGTTCTATGTTAAATTCATGCCTCGTTGGTCTAGTAGTCGCATAGCGCAACTGCTGTGCACGGCACAGGGTCTCGGGTTTGATCCTCGGGACTGAAATCGCATGTGGGATTTTCAAACTTTCATATAGCAGCCGGGAGTCTAGAAGCGTCCCCGAATGGTACTCAGTAGCAGTCGTTGTTACAATTCCACGTCAGAGGCCGTCGGGATTTGAGAAAACTCTGACATTAGGGCTTGTTACTAATGATATAATACTATATATAATAGAATACTACTCTGACATTAGGGCTGATTAAACCTGCAGCGAGTGAGATAAGAAGGTTAATTTAATAATGTGTTTTCTTGTTTCAGCTGCTTACGTGGCTGGGAGCAATACTACAGATGAACTTCATAACAGGTAAAGTTTTTTTTAATATACTTTAATATTACATCAATTCCACTCACCAAAATTATTCTCTAACAAAATGTGTACGCTATGTCGCGAGTCCACAGCTAGCACGTGTTCGCGCACAAAGGTAGCAGTGTCGCGGACATGTTACAAATGTTCGCACGCAATGTGTTACTGTTTGCTAGAGCGAGTACACCAGGAGATACATTTGTGTGCGGCACAGAGCTACACACCGATGGAATCTCGCTTTTATATACACAACATGGTTGTCTTTATAACACTGGACTACAGCATTTTTGCCACAAAGGTGAAATATGTGATTATTGTAGATTATTTGATGCTGAATCGTCAAGAACATAAAGTTGCTTTAGCACGCGTAATATGGAGATATACTATTCTTATAGTGTCAAACCAGTATCAAATTATCTACAAGAAATATATTTATTTTTTTATGAATTTTTGTACACACACAATAGAGAGACATAACAGGAAAGAAAGAAATTACAAAGTTAGTGCTTATTTCTAAAGAAATCTCTTCCAGCATACCTGCGAAAGGAATGCAAAAGCATTTCACCTTTTGCTGACCAGTATAATTTAGGAAAATTTAGAAACAATTTTTCCATCAAAACGATAAATGAAACTACCGTTATATTTTAGAAGATTTACCAAATGAAATTGTAACGGATTTATTTTTACACCTAGTCAACTTCTCAAATGTACACACACACACATACACGCTACATAGATGTGTTAACCTTGAGAGATTGACCTTAGTATTATCATCACTACATAAGGTCGTATATGTTCACCTTGTCAAATAAATTTGGACTTTATGACGTGTACGCAAAGGTCGCTTCCTGATTGTATTAATTCAAGGTTTGATTGAGTAGATTAGTCATAATATTATATGACTAGAATTTATACTAATATTGTAAAGCTGAAGAGTTTGTTTGAACGCGCTAATCTCAGGAATTACTGGTCTGATTTGAGTCTGAGTCTGAGGAAGCTTCGCCCATAGTCTGGTTCATGACATTATTGCATTGAAACAAAGAAATTCTTCAGCTTTATAATATTAGTATAGAAAAAAAAATCGTTATTTCTTAAATACTACGTATTTTCCCGCCGCTTCACCCGCACTCCAAAACAAAGTATGGCCTATGTTATTCGGCAACAGTCTAGCTTTCCAGTGGTGTTATTTTTTTCAAATTGGTTTAGTACTTTCGGAGCTTTTAGCGTACAAACAAACAAAAAAATATTTCCTCTATATTATATTAGCATAGATTAAAACTTAAACATTGTCCACAGGTTAGAACAAGCATCAGAAGCGTTAAGATCAGAACTATCAGACTGGGTGCCGAAAACCCGTTCAGAAATCAAGACCATACTCCTAGATCTAGCAGACAGGCAGGTAAACTTGCACACACAAACTCTTTTAGGATGGGAACATGCCTTAAAACTAGCCACAGAGTCTAACATTGAGGAAATATTCAAAACAGTGTCTAAAACGGCCGTTCAGAATCTGTCGCCTTCCAGATGTAGGTCGGAACTGACTCCAACAGAAACGGATAGGGATTTAGATGACTACAGTGAAGAATTCGACGCAAACAGCCACGATGATTTTGAAAATAATCACGTTTATGATGATGATAGAGTGAATGATTCAAAAATAGTAGAAGATTCTGATTCTAAAGTACTTGTCAATGATTTTGATAAATTAGAGTTGGATAATAAGAATGATTCTTTAAATGCTAATGTTGAAGTTACAGAGAATGTAGACAGTTCCGCTGTCAAAACACAGGAAGAGATTATCAATGAGATTTTAGACGACACAGCAACGGAAGCGTCAAGTAGCGACCTAAAAGCTAAATCATCGGATTCTAAAAGCGACGGAATTTCAGATCCGTTAAGAGATTTTACTGATGTAGATCTGTCATGATTTTGTGATTCACTATTGATTGGTTTACTTAAAGATTTGTAGCCTTGATCAAGGAACTGGGTGTGCCAGTTCCTTTTGGATTTTAATGAAGCGTTTGACAGTGTCACGCAGTAGATTTTACTGTCTGTATGGCACTTTTCAGTCGTAGTTAAGATCTGTGATGATGACTGCAGATGATGAAAGGATTTTAGATCCTTATTCAACAGCAATAAGGTCGTAAATGCAGAATATGTATGTCAACAAGACTATAAATAACGTTAGATTATCTTTTTACACTGTAAACTGTCAAAGTATTGTGAACCGCACCATACTATTGGAAGGCTGTCCCTGATTGGTCGGCCTTACAATAGACCATTATGTGTCCATGACCAATCAGGGACAGCCGTCGGAAAGTTCACAATTTGACAATCGTAAGACAAGGGTTATACGATAGGTTTGGCGTCATTCTGGCAGTCTGAGACTGATGCCAGAATGACGGACGAAAAACACGGTATATTCTGGACCATCAGTCCGTCAATCAACCGGTTACACGATCATTCTCTCATCATTCTGACCTGGTGGAATGGAATGACGCCAGACTGATCGTGTAACCTTTGTCTTAGATTGTAATGGTATGACCGTTTTTTGGTGCACTTAACAGATACTGTCAGTGAGTATAAATAAGTCAGTCGTCCATTGAAAACTAACAGTTGTCAATTGTACAAAAGATTTGGTGGCACTATACCTACCTGTTTTAAAAGTATGGTAAACTAATCTGCCAGCGGCTTCGCGCGCGTAAAACTTAAAATCCCGTTTTGCCGTGGGAATTACGGGAAATCCTTTCTTATCTCGCGTGAGAGTCTTAAGATGAACCTCTGTGCAAAATTTCAGCTTTATAGGTTCACGGGTTTGGGCCCTGCATTGATGAGTCAGTCAGGATTTTTATATGTATAGATTTTTTAGTTTGGTCCGGTTCACAATATTTCAACAGGTTGCAATCTCGCGAAATATTTTGTAATCTAACAGTATTTACAATATTACGGTGACATGCAGAACAAATGATTGAGGGGTACCCCAAGGCAGAATATTCGGACTAGTGCGTTTAGTACTTGAGGCTTACAGTGGTCTTTTGAGTATCACCAAGTCTGTAAGATAGTTTGAATAACTGAAGTATAGCAATAAAAATTTGGAGTTGATAAATCTGTAAATATTGATTCTGGTCTAATATTAAGTAGGTTTAATTGATTTCAATGATATAGTTTTGGCATTGAATGATTGAATTAACCCGCGATTTTTAATTTCAATAAACGTTCAGATTATTTACCATTTAATGAAAATAGAGAAATTAATAATTGATTTTTATCTATTAGTGATATCCAGTATTTTTTTATAATGCTGAGAGCCCTTTAAACAGGTTCTGAATAAAGTTCTAGATAGCTATCTGGCAGATTATTGTTTTTTAATTTTCACATTTTTTTTTTTAATTTTTAAAAAAGTCGTGGTGGCCTAGTGGGTAAAGCACCAACCTCTCAAATATGAGTGTACCAATGCAACTTTTCTAAGTTTGTATGTACTTTCTAAGTATGTCTTAGACACCAATGATAACACCAATGATAATAACCTGATAAAAGGTGAAGGAAAACATCTTGAGCAAACCTGGACTATAAAGTCTGAAATCACCAACCCGCATTGAGCAAGCGTGGTGATTAATGCTCAATCCTTCTCCGTGTCAGAGGAGGCCTGTGCCCAGCAGTGGGACAATAAAAAGGCTATAAAAAAAAATCACAACTTTTCTATGACTTTATCTGTCAGAGAGTTAACGAACCTTATAAAATATTATTTCACCAATACATAGTTAGCTTCACTGAATTTGTTATATTTTGGTCGACGCCACCGGTAAAACCTATATTTAATACTAAGACAATATATAATGTATCCAAAGCAATGTTTAAATATCATATCATAACACATCTGTTATATACAAATTAGTTTTTAGTATTATTTATAAATTACTTATTTAAATATTGTAATTTTTCGGCCTTAGAAGTCATTTTTAACTTATTCTGAGAAGATGGTGTTACACTTATGGAAGGTTTAAAAATATCAATTGAAGACATATTTGGGGATTGATTGCAAGCATATTTGGGGAGATTTTCATGACTAAATCCTGATTTTAATATTACTAGCTGTTTTGCCGCAGGTTCTCCCGCATCCCGGGGCAACGTCTCTCCGCATCTGATTATAATCATTTTGTAGCGTTGGCGGTGAAAGACGGCTTATTTTTTCACGCTATCGAGTGGTGCAAACCGCTTGAAAATCGGTGCAGGAGTTTTTGAGTTTATTGCGAATAGACAGACAGACGTAGTCTTAGTAGGGGACTTTCTTTTGTAATAATAAGTATAAATAAATGCGAAAATAAATCTCTTTCTGTTTCGCTTTATCTCCAAAAATACTCAACCGAACAAAATTTAATTAGGCACACCGATAGTTTAGAGCCAGTGAAAATACAGACAACAGCAGGTCACGGTAACCGAATCTGTCAAATTTTACCAGTCAAACACTGACCTACCTCTATTGTGATAAGGTTGAAAATCTATTGCAGTAATTTGACAGATTGAGGTAAGATGAATATTTAAATGAGATGATATGCAAGAGAAAGTTAAAAATAAAGATTTTTGATAAGTGTAACACCAACGCAAAGTTTGAAACTATGTGTACAATAATAAAGCCAAATGACTGCTACAAAAAGTAGCATTTATTGTTATTTGAGAAAATAATCTATTTTTGTATGATAGATACCGATATCATTTTAAATTAATTAGTGTAGCATCTAAGGCTCGCCTCCGTCAGACTTTTTGTAGGACAGGCACTGACCTCTATTATACCACTGGCCAGGCTGTTCCAAGCGTTTGACAGCATTTTTTTTTGTGTCGCTTTGAAGCGCCACTAGCGAGTTTCCAGCGAACTAATTTTGACTTATAATGCAAATGGCGGCAAACTACGTGTACATTTTTGGAAACAGTGATGTTTGACACTTTATGATGTATATGACGTGGCTGATATGGACCAATAAGGGGCCACTGTTTTAGTACCACAGAAATTCGCTACGTCCGACAGCGCCAAAATGGCGATTATCAAACAGGCCTAAAAAAACGTTGACAGCAGCCAGTCCAGTGGTATTATAGAGGTCAGTCAGGACAGGATATTGGACCGATTTTTTGTAGGACGCCCTACTAGGATTTTCTGACCGACTTGCTGTAGGACGTGTGCGTTGCTCTATTGTTATCAGTGTGTTCTATTTTTCTCCTACAAAGAATCGGTCACTGATTATCGGACGTGGCCAGCCTAAAACATCTGCCTAGCCTTTTCCTTAGTATGTTGGGGTCAAGAATGACGTTATTTGACGTGTTGCAATTTTTCTCTAATTATTTCTTTAATCACACTCTGATGATAAATATTATCGCTAGATTTTACTAACGGCTGTTTCCAATATTGTATCTGTTGTTTTACTTACTACAGATAGAATATTGAAATTAGCTCCATACAAGTAATGTCAAATTCCTGTCCCTACAAACTTAATCGACAGATAGATGGAATAAGCATTTTTCATTGAATTTGTTCAAGTTTGAAATAGTTTTAGCCAATATTTAATGTCATCCTAGTCGCTTGTCGGCCACGACGGGTGTTTTCATATAAGGAGATCAGCGAGCTGCGCAGGATATATTATAGTGCACAAGCATTTGCGCAGACACAGGTGCACTCCCTATTCCCTCCCTCATAACGCGGTGGGACGACACTCCCACACCATCAGAGAGAGATCACAAGCTGGACCGACATTAACGTGCTCTCCGATGCAAGGGTGTATCAATCACCAACTTCCAGACTCCGGGTTGCTTTGTGAAAATTTCTAAAACCCACAAAGCGATTTCGGCCCGGAACCCGAGGCCTCGTGCACGTTTTCGGTCGGAAATCATCAGAATCAGCGTGAGGGAGTGTCAGACTCTTACTGACTAAAACCTACCACGTTCCTTCTGGAGCCCTTTGTGTGCCAGGGACAAGGTAAGTCGCGCGAACAATCCCGCAGCCCCGGCAGGCTCTGGCACTTGTGGGCCTCGCCGGCGACACGAAACGTCATTTAGGCTGAGGCCAAACGAGCGTAATTTTTTGAGTCGTGAGTCGCAGAAAATCGTTACAAACAAAAAAGACAACTCATTTTGCGTTGTCGTATGAATCAAATAGGACTTTTGTATGAAACCGAATGTAACAGATTTTCTGCGACCGAAATTCTGCTACTCACAACTCACAAAATTACGCGCGTTTGGCTTCACCCTAACTTTGGCTAGAACTATACATTACTGGCTAAAATATATGAATTAAACCTACTGTTCTGATAACAATAATTCTCTATAACCACACTCCCTTGATATTTTTAGATAATTATAAAGTTGTGTAAATATATCATCGAAATACGTTTGTATATAAAGGAATATTTAAATCATTATAAGTTTTATTTACCTTTCTACTATACCGCGGTTTCACCCGCGTCCCGTGGGAATTACTGCCCGTAACCGGACAAAATATAGCCTATGTTACTCGGGTATAGTCTAGCTTTCCAACAGTGAAAGAATTTTTCAAATCGGTCCAATAGTTTTGGAATTATTAGGGTACAAAAATATAAATAAATATTTAACCATTTATGTACACAGTAAATACATGACAGAAGAAGAAGTACATATTATAAAATAGTACAAAGGTACTGCTTATTTCTAATGAAATCTCATCCAGCAGACCCGCAGTAGGAGAGTTAGAGTACAGATATGTAGACAGACTGTGTAGGAGAATTGAAAGAGAAATATATTCAGAAAAACAAATAAATATTTAAATAAAATCTTTCCACTTTTAGGGTGCAGTTCCATTGAGAAGAGCTGTGCCGCGATTCACCAATCACATGGCTTGAAATCCACATCTCTTTCAAGCCATGTGATTGGTGAATCGCGGTACAGCTCTTCTCCGCTCCGCCTCAATGGGACCGCACCCTTATTATTGTCTTGTCATGGCGGTTTTGAAGGTATGTCGGGTATATACAAAACTCTCAGGAAGGCTATTGAAACCTTTTTTGTATCAGAGATTTCTGCTGACAAAACTGCTAACAACTTCTAAAATGCTGAGTCGATTTTGATGAAAAGTATCGAAGAGTCAGTGTGTTGGTGTTCTCCACAGCTCGCAAACCAGCTTTCAACTAACAAAACCGCATCCAAATCTATTCACCCATTTAAAAGCTACGGCGCCACAGACAGACAAACTTATACCACTACTCTTGGGTAAAAGGGTAAATGAATAAAACACATAAAAATACCTTATTAAATACTATAATAATAATAATTCACATAAGCCAAACGACTGGGGATAGTACAACAAAACACTGAAATACATATTATCTAATATGATCCACAGTTAGGCATAAACATACCAAACGGTAATATATCCAACTAACTTCCACCAGCGGGAACTACTCCGCGCACCCGGATAATAGCTTGCAACCTTCCTCAATGAATGTGGTGACAATGAAAGATTTTTTCAAATTTGTTCAAAACTCTTCGGCTTTATAATAATAGTATAGATATTCATAGACAATACATTATACTTATTTTCCATATAAACCTGCAAAATACTAGAGGTACGGTCAGCAACAAAAGTTTAATAACACACGAAAAATATAAGCGGTTGAATTAAGAACCTTCTTTTAGAGAAGTCGGTTGATAAAATTACAAAAAATCTCAGTTTAGTGATTTTTGTAATTTATAGGACCAGTTTTCCAGATACCAGATAAGGTTCTGGATAGATATATAGACAGATAATGCCATAGTCAAAATTAAAAATATTTCTACGACATGATTTTTCAGATATCTATCTCGAACTCTATCTATAACCTATGAAACTGGGGTTTAACATTATTTTTGTTCTATAACTGTTCAAAGTATTATTTTCATTGCATTCAAGAACTTTTATTGCTGCCCATACCTTAAGGTGAATGCGACCACTAGAAGCGGGAAATTCAAATATTAAATGGTTTTTTCATGTTTTACCTAAGTTAACATTCAATATGTGGCGTGATCTTATGATTGGCGGTTATAATATCCCACAAAGTAATTTCTGATGTCCTTGTTTAACTCCGAAACTTCTTATTATGAACTATAAACTGACGAAACTATGATATTTCGCAATAAAACGTTTTTTACAGTTACATTTAAATTGTAAGAAGTTTCGGAGTTAAACAAGGACATCAGAAATTACTTTGTGGGATATTATAACCGCCAATCATAAGATCACGCCTCATATTGAATGTTAACTTAGCTAAAACATGAAAAAACGATTTTATATTTGAATTTCCCGCTTCTAGTGGTCGAATGCAGCTTAAACTGTGTGTATCAGAAGGATAACTTTATAGATAGTGCAATAATATGAACATACCCATACATTTATTAAATACCACAAATTATACTTCTAAATGTATATTCTACAAGATTGTAAAAAACTGAGATATTAGTATAGTAATACATATTTGGTAGATTTCTATATCCTATCCATGTTGTTTTACGATAAGAGATAGAAATTTGACATCTATACTAATATTATAAAGTGATAAAATTGTTTGTAGGGGGTAATCTCTGGAAGTAATGAACCAATTTTAAAAATTGTTTCAGTGGTAGAAAGCTACATTATTCGTGAGTGCTATAGGCTATATTTTATCCGGGTACGGGCAGTATTTCCCACGGGACGCGAGTAAAACCGCGGGAAAACGGCTAGTTATTTATATGGAGCTTGCGTCAAAATTCTCTATCCAATCGCAATTCCACAGATAGATAGGTTTATAGAAATCCGGTAATAATAATTTTGTATTTATACAGAGTGGTTCAAAAGACACAAATATTAAATCAAAGAATATAGTATTGTTACTACATAATTATAAAACTAAGTAATATGTCGCGTTTGTGTAACTGTTTGCGATAATCTCAAAAACTACTGCACTAGTTTTTATGTGTTTTTACTAATACAAAAGATCTATCTAAGATCTTAAACCTCACCTTTTGGACCATTCTGTATCTTAATAAATATGATAAAATGATAGATTTTCATATATTAATGAACTATACAAAATTTAGGTCTACATATCAAATAATTTTAGAATACACCTAAGTTCCTTCATAATTGTTATATATAAAGTACAGACGACATAAGGTCAACCTACCCGAATCTGTCAAATTTTATCAATCGGACATTAACCTTCCACTATTGTGATAAGGTTGAAAATCTATTGAAGACATTTGGCAGATTGTGGTAACTTGATGTGCTGTCGTCTGTAAATAAAGACAGCTGTGTACGTGTGGCTAAATAAATATGAAAAGCTAATTCTCATAATTTAATATATTCAAAATCTATAGAACTTAAGTTTTACTGAATCACTATCAATAATTTGTTTCAAAATAAATATAATTTTCATTTATATAATACTAGCTTCCGCCAGCGTTTTCACCCGCATCCAAAGGGAACTATTCCACGCACCCGGATAAAAAGTAGCCTATAGCCTTCCTCGATAAATGGGCTATCTAACACTGAAATAATTTTTCAAATCGGACCAGTAGTTCCTGAGATTAGCGCGTTCAAACAAACAAACAAACTCTTCAGCTTTATAATATTAGTTTAGATAGATCAAAAAAGAGTTTAAATCGACAGATAGATAGTTTATTGTTTCTGGATAGAAGCCTAACTGTATTATCATAGAATGAAAAGCTAGCATTTCCTATATTGTAGTCTATATCCAGTCTAACTCACATATCTGTGAACTGGTCCGAGTTAAGGATTGGTGTCAGACTGACTGGATCGCAAATAGGCCATGTCGTAATTACTCCAAATCGCAAAATGTCTATATCGCAAAAAGTCCGCACAAATTTCTAGGTGTTTCTGTTACAAAGTTAGTATTAGAGAATTTGGAGACTAACGGCCAGTTTCACACCTTCTAGATAGTTATCTTACAGATATCGCCACAGAAAAGTAGCCAAAATTAAAAACATTTCTCTTTCACTTTATACGACGAATATAGCGAGTCAATATCAGAGGATTTGGATACTAACAACCACTTTCACAGGTCCCAGATACCTATCTGGGACCTGTGAAATCAGACGGATAGTACCGTAGTTTTTTTTTTTAGATTTTTGACTGCCTCGTTGGTCTAGTTGTCGCATAGACGGCTGCTGAGCACGAGGTCTCGAGTTCGATTCCCAGGACGGGCCGAAATCGCTTTGTGGGTTTTAGAAACGTTCACAAAGCAGCCCGGAGTTGGAAGTTGGTGATTGATTCACCCGTGCATCGGAGAGCACGTTAATGTCGGTCCTGCGCCTGATCTCTCTCCGGTGGTGTGTGAGTGTCGTCCCACCGCGCTATGCTCGTGAGGGAATAGGGAGTGCACCTGTGTCTGCGCAAATGCTTGTGCACTATAATATGTCCTGCGCAGCTGGCTGATCTCCAAGATATGAGAACAGCCGCCGTGGCCGATAATCGGCTAGGACGCCATCATCAGTTTTTTTTTAATTTTGTCAACTTTTCTATGGCATTATCTGTCAGATAGCTTTCTAGTATTTTATCTGGAACCCGGAAAACTGACCATAAGACATTAAGACATTTTGCGATGTGGACAAATTGCGACGTGGTCAATTTGCGATCTAATCATTTTGACACCAACCGCAGGGCCTTATGGTACTTATTAGTATTTCACTATACATATGGGAATACGAGTTATTCTTACGAAAGCGGGTCAGACACAATATTATATGTATCTTCGGAAACCAGCACATCAAGTTACCACATTCTGTCAAATTTCTGCAATAGATTTTCAACCTTATCACAATAGTGGAAGGTTAATGTTCGATTGGTAAAATTTTTCAGATTCGGGTAGGTTGACCTGCTGCCGTCTGTACATATTGTGTTTTTATGCATATGTTTGGGACATACAAACATAATGTGCATGTATATTTACACACACAAGTATAGCTTACCCGCTTTTGTGAAATAAAATATATTTGATCTTGGCAAATTGCCATTATGGACATACATAAAAAAAGGTTGAAAAATGAAAATATATCCTACTCCATTTTTGGAAGTCGGTAAAATAGCAAAATAACCAATGGCTTGTACTTTGCTAAAAAAAAATAATCAATTAATTGTAATAATAATAAATTTGTATTTAGGTATTTTTACAAATTATCATAGTGTGTGTTTCATAGCAATTTTATGTTCCTGAACAATTTTCATCCACTCAAACAAGTTTTCTCAATTGTATTATTTACCGAACATAGCATTAATTTCTAAAATCATTCCTTGATCAAAGAGAGCTATCCAAAACGGTATATTTTTATTCCTATTTTCATTGACAAACCCGTATTCCCATATCCCTAGTACCGTCAGAGACCTCGTATGGGGTCCAAGACCTCGTAGTAGTAGGTGAGGAGGCCTAGAATCCTTCCTGGTAGGCTTTGGAGTCGAGCCTGGCTTGCAGCAGCTCGAGCTGCCGCCTCGCCTCGCACTGCGGAAAGTTGTTCAGCTCGTAGTATTGGGGTGCTATTTTTAATAGCCATTCCGCTGTGTATAGAAAAGAAAAATCAATTAATTAAAATATTCTAACAAATTGAGAACAGTTTACATGGAGCGACTGCCTATCTGACCTCCACAACCCATGAATGTTTTTAAACTTTCGCGACTTGTACACATATTTTAGACAACAAACGGGTCTTACACGCGATGAAATTATAAAGGTTTACGATACCTCTTTTCTTCCGACGTTATACATCATAGTCTTCAGGGAAGAGCTCGTGGTTAAGTCAAAGCCACGCGGATCGATCGATCATAAGATTAAGCAATGCTTGGCGCGGTCGGTCCGTGGATGGGTGACCATCTTGTCATAACGAGTTCTNGCACCACCTGGTTGTCCTTCATATCCCGATATACAGAGCTATACTCACGTTTAATATCAGTGACGGTGCGGATATAGTTCTTGGTGGTGAGCACGAACTCGTTGTAGATGACCCAGTCGGGCTTGTGGTCCAGGCACGTGCTGGGGTGCAGCTGCACCACCTGGTTGTCCTTCATATCCCGATATACAGAGCTATACTCACGTTTAATATCAGTGACGGTGCGGATATAGTTCTTGGTGGTGAGCACGAACTCGTTGTAGATGACCCAGTCGGGCTTGTGGTCCAGGCACGTGCTGGGGTGCAGCTGCACCACCTGGTTGTCCTTCATATCCCGATATACAGAGCTATACTCACGTTTAATATCAGTGACGGTGCGGATATAGTTCTTGGTGGTGAGCACGAACTCGTTGTAGATGACCCAGTCGGGCTTGTGGTCCAGGCACGTGCTGGGGTGCAGCTGCACCACCTGGTTGTCCTTCACCGTCAGGTAGTGGCCCGTGCGCTCCAGGTGGGCCACCTGGAATGGAGATAAATTCGTGTTAGAAATAAGTTGCAATTGCAAAAGACCACAATAGGGATAACGACAGGGTAAAAAAAAACCGGCCAAGTCCAATTCGCACTTGACCGGTTTTTTTTCGGTGTTTTTTCGAAGGGTTCCGTACCATTCTATATGAAAAACCGGCCAAGTGCGAGTTGGACTCGCGCACGAAGGGTTCCGTACCATTCATCAAATCAACAGCCTTAATAATTTATTTTCATTTTTTTTTTTGTATTTGTTGTTATAGCGGCAACGGATATACATCATTTGTGAAAATTTCAGCATTCTAGCTATCATGGTTAATGAGATACGGCCTGGAGACAGACAGACAGACAACGAAGTCTTAGTAATAGGGTCCCGTTTTACCCTTTGGGTACGGAACCCTAAAAATGAGCGTATCTATTACCTACAACTAGCCAAAATACAAAAATTTTTCGGCAGCAAAAAATAACTTTCTCATACAAATATATGAATAACAAAGTTATAATTTGTGGTTTCACACGTTTATTGTATGGGGACCGCTCTTAATTTTTTTTTACTTTTTAGTATTTGTTGTTACAGCGACAACAGAAATAAATCATTTGTGAAAATTTCAGCTTTCTAGCTATCACGGCTTATGAGATACAGCCTGGAGACAGACAAACAACGTAGTCTTAGGGTCCCGTTTTACCCTTTGGGTACGGAACCCTAAAAATCACCCCTTTTTTCTGGTCATCGAATCACACGTGACCGGCTGAACCAATTCCAATGATTTTTCTATCATGCTTGTTGTCCCATGATAAAAAGAAAGTTACCCTAAACGCGCATGAAATTGGGGGAACAGCTAGAAATAATAAATCTTCTTCTTTTCTTATATATAAAAATGAATTGCTGTTCGTTAGTCCTACTAAAACTCGAGAACTGTTGGTCCGAATGGGCTTATTTTGGTTTTAAAATGTTTGTAGAGATTAAGGAAAGGTTTAAACGATGAGAAAATAGGATTATAAAAAAAATTAAAGTAAGTAATATGAAGTTTACCTGGTCAGCTAGTCTTATATATAAAAATCAATTGCTGTTCGTTAGTCTCACTAAAACTGGAGAATGGCTAGACTGATTGGGCTAATTTTGGTTTTAAAATGTTTGTAGAGGTCGAGGGAAGGTTTAAATGATACGAGGTGGTACGAAGTTTACCAGGTCAACTAGTATAATTATAAAAGTGTTGATACCTGCATGAAGAATCCATTAACTAGTGCTTTCCTTATATTAATGTAGTAGTCCTTGCTCGTGAACTCTGTACTTGTTCGCTTTAAGTTAAACCTGAAACATAATAACATACATTTGTTAGCATTTCTTCATTTTAATAAATATATCGACATTAGCTTCCGCCAGCGGTTTCACCCGCTTTCCTGTGGGAACTACTGCGCGCACCCGGATAAAAAGTAGCCTTTAACCTTCCTCGATAAATGGGCTATCTAATCTATCTAATTGAAAAAAAAAAATTCAACGTTGGGAATCTAAACTATCTTCAGGTGGCATAGGCTATATTTTGTCCAGGTTAAGGTTAAGCAACGCTTGGCGCGTCATGACGAGGTCCTCCATGTTTCAGAAGGCACGATAAATTGGTGGGGCCCGGTTGTCACTTAAACATGTTTGACTTATAAAAATGAAAGATATGAAACGTCTCGCGCATCCCGTTCTTTCTCTGGGCTCTTAGAAGTCGACATCAGACGTTTCGGATCTTTGATTTTGACGACCCGTTGTCGCTGGCATAAGCGACATTCAGTGGCGTAGTTACGAAGGGGCAGTGCCCCGGGGGGCATCGAATGAACCTGAGGGGGGCCCTGAACTTATCAAAGAGTTACTCTTATTTTTACAATAAATGATAAAGACAGCTTAGTTCGCCTAAAAAAAAAGGCTCGCACAGTTCGCGCATGATACATATCCCTTTCTTTTTTTCCTTTAAGGGGCCTCATTTTTCTATTTGCCCCGGGGCCCGCGGTTACCTAGCTACGCCACTGGCGACATTATCCGCGAACGAAGCCGCAGGCAAAAGCTAGTTGCGAATATAGCCTATAGACGTACCTGTCCATGATCCTGCTGAGTTGCTGCCTGACGTTGTCTCCGGACTTGAGGGAGCGGTAGTTGATGAAGTTGTCGTAGCACCAGTGCGGGTCTTCCATATCTGTAACATATGTGTTATTTTAATATGTAGGGTCAGTTCCTTTCAAAATTAGTACTATTGGAGATTTATACTTTGTACACTAATAATTTAAGCAGGAAAGATTTGTATTTTTGTGTGTCTGTTTTTAATGCATAAACTACAAAACCAATTTGAAAAAATCTGTTGTTGTTGGGAAGCTACACTAACCCTGGGTGACACAGTTACGGGAACAAGTTTCATACGTTGACAGAACACAACGGATTCACCGGTTAGTCAGATTGTATTATCCAACTAAAATAGGAACAGCAGCAAGTTGCTAGTGCATTAATGACCGCGGACTGTACTTTCTTTCAAACTAGGAAAACACAACCCTCTTCCCAGCAGTCGGGTAAGAGCAGCCGCTACACTCACTCTGTTTGAAGGCGTGGTAGACGTTGAGCAGCGTGAGATGGTCGCCGTCGATGTGCGCGAACCGCATCTTGGCCTCGTCCGCCGCCTTGCGCGCCTCGTTCGGACGGACGAAGCATTGTTGCACTGGAAATTATTAAGAAAATATAAATATATTTTAATACATGACTTCTCTGTCGGTCTGTCCGTCACCGGGCTGTCTCTCTTCAACCATGATAGTTGAAATTTTCACAGATGATGTATTTCTCTTGCAACTAAAACAATAAATAGGTACTGGAAGTTTAACTACTTTAGAACTCCTATACAACAAATATAATTATTTGCATTTTTTTTTATTTAAAAGGCACTATAAACTGGTGGGTCCCGGCTGTCATTTGAACATCTTTGGCAGTTGTTACGGGAAGTCAGAAGCCAGCAAGTCTGACAGCCAGTCGTACTAGGTCGTATCGGTTTGCCCGGGTAACTGGGTTGTGGAGGTCTGACAGGCAATCGCTCCATGTGGCACACTGGTTTTCTTTTATTAATAATAATAATAATAATCCGCAGGGCATCTGAGGCGGATGACGGGGAGTAGCGACCCCGCGGGTACCGAGTGCTCCAGGGAGAGTATACTGTCCCTCACCTCCGGCTTGCCGGAGTGAACCATGACGGGGGACGGGTCTCCCGCCTCTGGCTTGCCTTCATTGGCCGTCCAGAGTGGAGTCGCTAGAGCAGGGTTAATAGCCCTGTTCGGAGGGTGGGTGCCTCGTGGTAAGTGGCGAGTGGGCCAGAGATGCTGGACAAGCGCGTGATTTGAGTTTAAAGTCCAGCGAGGCATCTTCACCCTTCAGCCGCTCACGTCCCTGTTGCCCTCTTGTTGCGAATTCCGCGACTAGTTCCCGGGGGCCCAGTAAGTGAGCTGGCGAGTCTCCACCTGCCATTTTTACATGTATCGTATACATTGTTATCGGCAGGTGTCATAGTTCCCGTAGTTTTCCCCATTTCCTAGCCCACTAACATCCCATCATAATAGCCCAAGTAGTTTATTTCCATATTTAGCAATAGTTTAGCACAGAACCGGGGATTGTCCTTGGGTACATTTATATAGTGTATACGGGGATAATCGTCGGTTTTGTGCCACCATCTCATTAAACTTGTCTGAAAAGGGCTTCAGCGTGTTGGCTTCGGCCCCACGTTCGCCTTCCAAAAATCCGGGACTCTATAGTCCTGTGGTCTGGAAAAGACATACAAAATAATAATAATAATAAAATCTTTATTTGCAGGCTACTTTGGCCCATAGATAAATACCTTAAGGACTAACATACATATAATTATAATACAGATTGTGTTAGTAAATAAACTTATAACTATGTTAGTATCACTTCCTAGGGCACTTTATTTGTGCGGTCGTGTGGCACTTGTCCGCGGAAGCGACGGAACACCACCCCTTGCGGCCAGAAGTCCTCCGCCAAGACGTTGTGCAGAAAACACGTCGGTACTCGCACCACGAACGAATTGAAGTAAACGTTGCGGCGCGATTCCAGCTGCTGCACTCTCAGCCTGTATTTGGTTTTCTGGCACACGTACTCCACGATATCCTCCACCTTAGTAGTATAGTGAAGGCGGGAAATGTATACGGGAGTATTCGGCTGGGCGGCACGAATCGGGATGTTTGCCTTGATGGGAGCTGTGCCGCAGCGGTTCTTGTTTGTTCTTTGACGGCGCTTCCTCCTTTGCACCGTCACAAAACCATCTTCATCAGCCCTTGGCGCTTCCTTCTCGGGAACGGGCTTCTTTTTAAGAGCACTGGGAGTACTCGTTGTGACACACATTTTCGTTGGCGCTGCACAACTTGTCAGCTGTACGGTGTGTTTATCGGCGGGCGCGGGAGGCGCGGTAGCGGGCAGGCGGGGCGCGCGACTTGCACACTCAGCTCGCTCAGCAGTTCTCGGTGACGACGACGGTGTAGACAAAACCGCTGACGCGAAACTGACCGCCGATGTGTCAGCAGCTGCTCCGCGACGCGTGTTTACGTTCGATGCCGATGGTGACCTAGTTACTGTTACTGTGTTGCGCAAATCACTAAGTTCCTTACGCAAATCGGCAACAGTAACTTGGGATGCATCTAACCTTTTCTGCACGTCCGCCAAGCTGGCCTTGAGAACAATGATGTCCTTCAAAATGTTTGCCTTGATGGAGCTGTGCCGCAGCGGTCTTGTTTGTTCTTTGACGGCGCTTCCCTCCTTTGCACCGTCACAAAACCATCTTCATTCAGCCTTTGGCGGCTTCCTTCTCGGGAATGGGCTCTTTTTAGAGAGCATGGGAGTGCTCGTTTGTACAACACATTTTTCGTTGACGCTGCACAACTTGTCAGCTGTACGGTGGTTTATCGTGCCGGGCGCGGGAGGCGCGT
>NWSH02000531.1:3231810-3246702 GCA_002382865.2 Heliothis virescens | reverse complement strand
TTCAAAAGGCTGGCACGTCGAGTGGTCGGAAAAATGTTACGGAGGGAGCTTGTTGAGGTCCCTCGCCACACCAATGTCGGCAACGTCATCCGGGTCGGTCTCCTTGAGCAGCCGGTGGATGATGTCCTGTATGCTTTTCTTGGGTCCCGCTCACGCCTGCGGGACACCATCTTGGTCGCACTTGTTGAGCGATGTACAAAAGCAGCTTAGGCACTTTGCCCACATTCTTCTTTCATTGAAGAATTCGTTTGCACAGATCTGGATGTGCGGACACCTCGTCATCACGTCCATTTTCTGCTGCAAGAACGCCAGCAGTTCGTTGCTATGAGTGTCTGACTCATTCAGATGTCGAGTATCGGCTTCCGCCGCCACGTTAGCGCTAATATAATTAGTCACGTCGGCAAATACGACCCGCATACGGATCGCTTGCCCTGATCGACTGATCGATATTTAAAAAGATAAATTCAAAAGTAGGCTGAAATATCAGCACTTTTTGGAAGGTCATATTTGTATAAAGACGGCTTCGAAACCGCCGTCGTTACACCACTCCTATTGGCTCTTAGCTTTATCCACTTAGATGGCTGTGACCCTAAACATAGTCAGCAAAAGCTTTAGAAAAGAAGCTTAGGCAGACTAGTTACCTGACGCATAGCCGTGATGGAGCAGAATTCTCGTTGGAAACAGTTGTCGTTGCAGCGCGCGATTGAGCATCTCTCGCGAGTTGGAGGGTTGCCAGATGGACCAACTTCCATCCACCGCGCCCAGTCTTGTCAGCGTTGCGCGTCGATTCGTCGTGAAATCATATTGGTTAAGTAAATATATGTATAGAAGAAAATCTTATTACATATAAAATCTAAGTTCCTGACTCATTTCACTCACTCATCAAAGCAGGCCCAAACCCAGACCTATAAAGCTGAAATTTTTGCACAGACAGCGTTCATTTGAGACTCTCACGCAAGGATTTCCCAGAAATTCCCACGGGAACGGGAAAAACGGGACTCAAAGGGTTTTGGGTGCACTGTTAACTGGGTTGAAGATATGTAGATCAAGCAGTCGGCACCACATGTGGCACACTGAACTCAGCGCAGTCCAGTTTAGACTGGAGCCCTACCCAAGATACATAGTTGGGAAAAGTCTACGAGTCTTTGCTTGGAACTTGGCTTGACTCGCTGCGCCGTGGTCTAGAAACGGACGGTGATGTACGGTATGTGCTGAAATTCGGATCCAGGGGAAACAAAAAGTTAAATCTTTATTTACTTTAGGGACAGAGCCAAAGGTTGTTTCAATCATTCATCCTTTTATCGTCCCATATGGGCACAGGGCCTCCCCCTGAACAGAGAAGGAAGGAAAAAAAGGTTTCATTAAAGTGGAACAGGAAATGGAGTAGTTGAGGACAACAAATTTCTTGTTATTTAAAACATTGTAGGCAGCAACGAAATGAAGATCATTGCTGTCTTTTGTTCCTGAAAACTGTCAGAACAATAGCAAAGTTTAGAAAAAATTATATAAGACTTTATTAAAATAACTAAAACCATAAGATCTCTGTTCTCCCTTTTGCGGTAGCGGGCAGGCGGGGCGCGCGACTTGCACACTCAGCTCGCTCAGCAGTTCTCGGTGACGACGACGGTGTAGACAAAACCGCTGACGCGAAACTGACCGCCGATGTGTCAGCAGCTGCTCCGCGACGCGTGTTTACGTTCGATGCCGATGGTGACCTAGTTACTGTTACTGTGTTGCGCAAATCACTAAGTTCCTTACGCAAATCGGCAACAGTAACTTGGGATGCATCTAACCTTTTCTGCACGTCCGCCAAGCTGGCCTTGAGAACAATGATGTCCTTCAAAAGGCTGGTCACGTCGACGTGGTCGAAAGTTACAGGAGGGAGCTTGTTGAGGTCCCTCGCCACAAATGTCGGCACGTCATCCGGGTCGGTCTCCTTGAGCAGCGTGATGATGTCCTGTATGCTTTTCTTGGTCCCGTCACGCCTGCGGGACACCATCTGGTCGCACTTGTTGAGCGACTTGTACAAAAGCAGCTTAGCAGCTGCCACATCTTCTTCATTGAAATTCGTTGCACAGATCTGGATGGCGGACACCTCGTCCATCACGTCCAGTTTCTGCTGCAAGAACGCCAGCAGTTCGTTTGCTATGAGTGTCTGACTCATATCAGATGTCGAGTAGCGGCTTCCGCCGCCACGTTAGCGCTAATATAATTAGTCACGTCGGCAAATACGACCGCATCGGATCGCTGCCACTGATCGACTGATCGATTAAAAAGATAAATTCAAAGTAGGCTGAAAATCAGCACTTTTTGAAGGTCTATTTGTATAAAAGACGGCTTCGAAACGCCCGTCGTTCACCACTCCCTATGGGCTCTTAGCTTTATCCACTTAGATTGGCTGCTGACCCTAACATAGTCAGCAAAAGGCTTTAGAAAAGGCTAGGCAGATAGTTACCTGACAGCATAGCCGTGATGGAGAGGATCTCGTTGGAACAGTTGTGGTTGCAGCTGGCGATGAGCATCTTCGCGAGTTGAGGGTCCAGTGGAAACTCTGCCATCACCGCGCCCAAGTCTGTCAGGTTGCCGTCGTCGTCTGAAATCATATGTTAGTAAATTATTTATAGAAAAATCTATACATATAAAAATCTAAGTCCTGACTCATTCACTCACTCATCAAAGCAGGGCCCAAACCCAGAACCTATAAAGCTGAAATTTTGCACAGAGGTTCATCTTGAGACTCTCACGCAAGGATTTCCAGAAATTCCCACGGGAACGGGAAAAAACGGGACTCAAAGGGTTTTGGGTTGCACTGTTAACTGGGTTGAAGAGATTAGATAAGCAGTCGCACCATGTGGCACACTGGAACTCAGCTGCATCCAGTTAGACTGGAGCCTACCCCAAGATACATAGTTGGGAAAAGTCTACCAGTCTTTGCTTGAACTTGGCTTGACTCGCTGCCGCGTGTCTAGAAACGGACGGTGATGTAGGTATGTGCTGGAAATTCGGATCCAGGTGAGAAACAAAAGTTTAAATCTATTTTACTTTAGGGACAGAGCCAAAGGTTGTTTCATCATCATCCTTTTATCGTCCCACTACTGGGCACAGGCCTCCCCCTGACACAGAGAAGGAAGGAAAAAAAGTTTCATAAAAGTGGAAAGAAATGGAGTAGTTGAGGACAACAATCTGTATAAAATATGTAGGCAGCAACGAAATGGAAGATCAATGCTGTCTTTTGTTCCTGAAAACTGCAAGACAAGACAAAGTTTAGAAAATTATATAAGACTTGATAAATAACTAAAACCAATAAGTAGTTTTATAACATAAATAGCCAGGGTGGCTGGTCACTCGAAATATTTGTTGAAAGAGGATCGTTGACGGTACGAATTTAGGATGCGTCTCGCGGCGCCGCGAGGCGTCGCGCGGCTGCGCGCTGCGCAGCGCTACATCAAAGCCGCGTCGTGTCACGTCACGTCGCGTCTCGGTGTGAGTTGACCCTAAGTTAAAGCCGCGCGGATCGATCGATCATAAAGTCAAGCAACGCTTGGCGCGGTCGGTCCGTGAATGGGTGACCATCTCGTCTTAGCAAGTATTTCCGTAATTCGAAGGGCACAATAAATAAATTGGTGGGTCCCGGTTGTCATTTGAACATCTTTGGCAGTCGTTACGGGTAGTCAGAAGCCAGTTTGACAACCATTCCAATGGGTACTGTGTTGTCCGTGAAACTGGGTTGAGGAGTTCTCACACAGGCAGTCGCTCCATGTGGCACACTGGCACTCAGCTGCCTTCGGTTAGATTAAAAGCCGACCTCAACATGTTGAACAAAATATAACTAACTAGCTTCTGTCAGCGGCTTCGCCCGCTTCCCGAGGGAACTATTTCCCGCACCCGGATAGAAAGTATGTTGTTCCTCAGGCTCTATTCTATCTCTGTACCAAATTTCATAAAAATCGGCTCACTGGTTTANGCAGATGATGAAACGCGTAAAGAAGATTACTTCTAAGTTAGTAAAAAATTGTAAATTTTAATTAATTAATGATAGTGTAACTCACCCAAAGCAGCGAGATAGTTAAGCAACTCGAGGGCCCGCATCAGGGTCTCCGGCGCTGGGGGGTCCATAAAGTCGAAGTGTACCAAGTCGTCGATGCCAAGTTTTTTCAACTGCAAAACTACAGACCCTAAGTTTGATCTGGAAGGGCAATGCGGCCGGGCGTTAGACTGCGGACGGCGGGGGGTGGAGGGCGCGTCAAACTTTATGGCGGTCACCAATGTAGGAACAAATATACCATGAAGTTAGCCATGTCCTTAATTTATGTAACTATTGAGAAGTATAGAACTTATAGAACATCTCAATAATGACTAATTGTAGACAACTTCGGACCAGTTAAGCTTTTCGATAATATCTGTATAAACAGTCTCTGTAAGGAGACAGATGGCTAACTTCATAATTGCAAAGTTATTTGGTGAGAACTATTGATAGCATTTTTAGGTGAAAATATTTTATTTCACGAAAAGCAGGGAGAGCCATAGTCATGGGTGTACATGTACAGACGACAGCAAGTCAACGTATATGAATCTGTCAAATTTTACTAATCGAACATTAACCTTCCAGTATTGTGATAAGGTTGAAAACCTATTGAAGAAATTTGACTGATTGAGGTAGTTTGTGCTGTCGTCTGTACATGCACGTTGTCTTTGTATGTAAATTGTGTAAGCACGGGAACGCTCAGTAGTGGTCGAGTCACCGAGTCATACAAACACAGTGTGCATGTACAATACGGAGTCATAAATGCACTACCAACTTGCCATCGTTCCTATTTTAGCCGTATAATAGGTGTTAGTGTAACCGGTGGATCCGTTGTGTTCAGCCAATGTATTACCACAGTTTAAATATAGAACAGTTGTGAAGCTTTCTACTAACGTTCGTAACGTCACACTCACACACGCACGCGCATAGACGCGACAGCACCGCGGCAGTCAGTACTGACAGCACTGGTAAAGGTACATAAATGCTCGTCAATGCGCGTGCGTGTGTGAGTGTGATGGTTATGAACGTTAGTAGGTAGCTTCCCAACTGTTCTTTATTTAAACTGTGGTATTACACTACAAAATTGCGAAGGTTTGAAAGTTTCTAGTGCACTTATGACCGCGACTGTACATTAAGACACACAAGTATGGCTCACCCGCCTTCGTGAGATAAAGGCCACATACACTTGTGCTCGGATATTAGTTACGAGCCGCCATCAAGTCTGACGCGAACTGTACTATGGAGAACACTCCCGACTGACCAATACTAAGTTTCTTTTTAAACTCATTTTCTCCCGTTGACTTCATACAATTAAGGCCTATTTATGCTACCAAATTGCACGCAAATTAACGCAGGCGAAGTGGCGGGCTACCAACTAGTATCATTATATGTATAAATCACCATAACATTGTAACTGTCAGTTTCAAAGGTTCTAGATAGAGCTATCTGGCAGATGATGCCAAGAGAAGTAGTAAAAAAAAAAAATTATTATTATATGGCAACATCTGTCAGATAGCTATCTAGGACTTTATCTGGAACCTCTGAAACTGGTGTAAATGCCGTTAGATTACAATCTATCTCGCGAGATTGCAAACTGTCGAAATATTGTGAACCGCAGCATACTGTCCAAAGGATGTCCCTGATTGGTCGGCCTTACAATAGACCATTGTGTGTCCATGACCAATCAAGGACAGCCGTCGGAAAGTTCATAATTTGACAATCGTAAGATTTTAATCTATCTATTTTAAATATATTTATGTTAAATTGTAAACGTTTTGGTGTGGTTCACAATACTTCGACAGTTTATAATTTCGCGAGAAAGATTGTAATCTAGGGGTATTTACAATCTTACGGTGACATATAAACGACATTACCCATATACGAATTTTCTTAAGCTGCGTAAGATTAAATGGTCAGTCAGAAAAGTCCGCGATAGTACTATTGTTAATTAGATTTGATAATTACGTAAATACTGTTTTTCTAGTATTAGATATTTTAGCAAATACACTGTTTTTTTAAAGTAAAAATCTTTGCATGGTTATATTGTCATCATCATGCGGGAATCTTGACAGTCCTAAATTAAGTTTAGGATTGACAAGATTCCGCGCAGGCGCAGAAGTGACTACAAAACCACCAAAAGTGTAATTTTAACCGTTTCACAGGTTCTAGATAAAGCTATCCGACACAGAGTGCCAAAGAAATGTTTTTAATATTGACAACTTTTCTATGGCATTATCTGTCAGATAGCTATCTAGAACTTTATCTGGAACCTGTGAAACTGGTCTTAAATCTCTTAATATTATCATCATTATAGAAGTCAGACAGGCAGTCGCTCCATGTGGCACACTGGTACTCAGCTGCATACAGTTAGACTGGAAGCCGATCCCAACTTAGTTGGGAAAAGGCTAGGCAGATGCTGGACATAGGCCTTCCATTTCGATATAACTTCTAAAATATTTTACTAATGTTTAAAGAAAATAAACAAAAATGAATAATAAAAATAATACATAACGTATACCACCAATCACCTTAAAATTTCCGGATATGTGTTGTCTTGCATTTCATTCTTATACGCTTTCTCCGTGTATAACCTGAAGCACTTCCCCGGTCGAGTCCTGCCGGCACGACCAGCCCGCTGCTGTGCTGAAGCCTTACTTATCGGAGACACCAGCAGAGATTCCACCCTGATCCTTGGATTATACACCTTCTGTTTAGCAAACCCTGGGTCTATCACAAATACTACTCCGTCTATAGTGAGAGACGTTTCAGCAATGTTCGTTGAAACCACCACTTTCCTTCCGATAGCCCCGTTGGCACGATTCGGTGGTGCTGGCTCGAAAATTCTCTGCTGCAAATTAGGTGGCAACGTAGAATATAGAGGTATACACTTCAATTCACCAGCATCCGGACCTAAATTATCTATCTCCCTCTTAATTCTTTTACATGCATCTTCAATTTCTTCTTGTCCCGTCAAAAATAGTAGAATATCTCCCGCTATCTCTTCACAAATGTGAATCTGTATGACTGTACGGATAGCTGCTTCTAAATAATCCCTCTCGGGCTGCGGTGTGTAGAATATTTCTACGGGATGTGTCCGTCCTGGGACATTCATTAACGGTGCATTGTCAAAGTACTGTTGGAACTTTCCGGCATCTAACGTAGCAGACATGATAACCAGTTTGAGATCTGACCGCTGTTTTATAACTTCTTTAAGCACACCCATTAGAATATCCGTTGCAAGCGTCCTTTCATGAGCCTCATCGAGCAGTATCACTCTGTATTGTTCGAGCATTGGGTCAGACATCGCTTCTCTCAGCAACATACCGTCTGTCATATATTTTAGAATAGTTTGAGGTCCGGAGCAGTCTTCAAAACGGATGCTGTAACCAACTTGCTGGCCCAAAGCCACATCCATTTCCTCTGCAACACGCTGAGCTACTGACATAGCAGCCACTCTCCTCGGTTGAGTACAAGCAACTCCTTTGGACTTGCCTGCGGTGACCGCTGCAAATTCTACGGACCACTGAGGGATTTGTGTGGTCTTCCCGGAGCCGGTCTCACCGACTAGGACAACACACTGGTGGGTGTTGAGGAGTCTCATGAAGTCGTTTTTGTATTCCCAAACGGGGAGCCCTAGACGGCGGCGGAGGAGCTCGTGGTAACGATGTGNTTAAACTCATTTTCTCCCGTTGACTTCATACAATTAAGGCCTATTTATGCTACCAAATTGCACGCAAATTAACGCAGGCGAAGTGGCGGGCTACCAACTAGTATCATTATATGTATAAATCACCATAACATTGTAACTGTCAGTTTCAAAGGTTCTAGATAGAGCTATCTGGCAGATGATGCCAAGAGAAGTAGTAAAAAAAAAAAATTATTATTATATGGCAACATCTGTCAGATAGCTATCTAGGACTTTATCTGGAACCTCTGAAACTGGTGTAAATGCCGTTAGATTACAATCTATCTCGCGAGATTGCAAACTGTCGAAATATTGTGAACCGCAGCATACTGTCCAAAGGATGTCCCTGATTGGTCGGCCTTACAATAGACCATTGTGTGTCCATGACCAATCAAGGACAGCCGTCGGAAAGTTCATAATTTGACAATCGTAAGATTTTAATCTATCTATTTTAAATATATTTATGTTAAATTGTAAACGTTTTGGTGTGGTTCACAATACTTCGACAGTTTATAATTTCGCGAGAAAGATTGTAATCTAGGGGTATTTACAATCTTACGGTGACATATAAACGACATTACCCATATACGAATTTTCTTAAGCTGCGTAAGATTAAATGGTCAGTCAGAAAAGTCCGCGATAGTACTATTGTTAATTAGATTTGATAATTACGTAAATACTGTTTTTCTAGTATTAGATATTTTAGCAAATACACTGTTTTTTTAAAGTAAAAATCTTTGCATGGTTATATTGTCATCATCATGCGGGAATCTTGACAGTCCTAAATTAAGTTTAGGATTGACAAGATTCCGCGCAGGCGCAGAAGTGACTACAAAACCACCAAAAGTGTAATTTTAACCGTTTCACAGGTTCTAGATAAAGCTATCCGACACAGAGTGCCAAAGAAATGTTTTTAATATTGACAACTTTTCTATGGCATTATCTGTCAGATAGCTATCTAGAACTTTATCTGGAACCTGTGAAACTGGTCTTAAATCTCTTAATATTATCATCATTATAGAAGTCAGACAGGCAGTCGCTCCATGTGGCACACTGGTACTCAGCTGCATACAGTTAGACTGGAAGCCGATCCCAACTTAGTTGGGAAAAGGCTAGGCAGATGCTGGACATAGGCCTTCCATTTCGATATAACTTCTAAAATATTTTACTAATGTTTAAAGAAAATAAACAAAAATGAATAATAAAAATAATACATAACGTATACCACCAATCACCTTAAAATTTCCGGATATGTGTTGTCTTGCATTTCATTCTTATACGCTTTCTCCGTGTATAACCTGAAGCACTTCCCCGGTCGAGTCCTGCCGGCACGACCAGCCCGCTGCTGTGCTGAAGCCTTACTTATCGGAGACACCAGCAGAGATTCCACCCTGATCCTTGGATTATACACCTTCTGTTTAGCAAACCCTGGGTCTATCACAAATACTACTCCGTCTATAGTGAGAGACGTTTCAGCAATGTTCGTTGAAACCACCACTTTCCTTCCGATAGCCCCGTTGGCACGATTCGGTGGTGCTGGCTCGAAAATTCTCTGCTGCAAATTAGGTGGCAACGTAGAATATAGAGGTATACACTTCAATTCACCAGCATCCGGACCTAAATTATCTATCTCCCTCTTAATTCTTTTACATGCATCTTCAATTTCTTCTTGTCCCGTCAAAAATAGTAGAATATCTCCCGCTATCTCTTCACAAATGTGAATCTGTATGACTGTACGGATAGCTGCTTCTAAATAATCCCTCTCGGGCTGCGGTGTGTAGAATATTTCTACGGGATGTGTCCGTCCTGGGACATTCATTAACGGTGCATTGTCAAAGTACTGTTGGAACTTTCCGGCATCTAACGTAGCAGACATGATAACCAGTTTGAGATCTGACCGCTGTTTTATAACTTCTTTAAGCACACCCATTAGAATATCCGTTGCAAGCGTCCTTTCATGAGCCTCATCGAGCAGTATCACTCTGTATTGTTCGAGCATTGGGTCAGACATCGCTTCTCTCAGCAACATACCGTCTGTCATATATTTTAGAATAGTTTGAGGTCCGGAGCAGTCTTCAAAACGGATGCTGTAACCAACTTGCTGGCCCAAAGCCACATCCATTTCCTCTGCAACACGCTGAGCTACTGACATAGCAGCCACTCTCCTCGGTTGAGTACAAGCAACTCCTTTGGACTTGCCTGCGGTGACCGCTGCAAATTCTACGGACCACTGAGGGATTTGTGTGGTCTTCCCGGAGCCGGTCTCACCGACTAGGACAACACACTGGTGGGTGTTGAGGAGTCTCATGAAGTCGTTTTTGTATTCCCAAACGGGGAGCCCTAGACGGCGGCGGAGGAGCTCGTGGTAACGATGTGAGTGTGGGAGACCTGTGGACAGAGATTATGCGTATGATATAACAATGCCAGCGGTGGGAACTACCCCACGCAACCTTAAAGCCGTCCTCGATAGTCACAGTGACCTCAAGGAATCCTGGTTTAGGCCGAATAAAGAGGAAAAATATGAACCGATTTGAAAAATTCTTACCTCACTTGCTGCAGGTTTAATCACCTAACACGCCTTAGTGTCAGAGTGTACTCAAATCCTCTGACGTGGAATTATGACTACGACTGCTCAGTAGCATTCGAAGATGCCGGTTTTTCATGTCCTTCCAGGCACGGGAGTGTTACACTGCCAACTTCCAAACTCCAGGGTGCTTTATGAAAGTTTCTAAAACCCCCAAAGCGATTTCGGCCTGACCCGGGAATCGAACCCGAAATCCGTGCACGGCAATCGCGCTAAGCGACCACTAGACAAACGACGCAGTTCATTCACTGTTGGGAAACTAGACTACACCACACATTGCTTATATTTTGTCCAGCTACGGAAAGTAGTTCTCCGAGATGCGAGTAAAACAGCTATTTTCACTCAGCACTCACCAGTGAAGGGATTGACGCCAGGAGTACTGGTCGCTGTGGGCGGCATGCTGGAGCCGAGGGTCGCCACCGCTGACTCGGACGACTCGCCGCTGCTGCCGGACTTGGCTGCTGCAGCCGCTTTCTCTTCCCTGCAGACAAGGGTAGTTAGATATTAGGTTTGTTTAATGAAGTAGTTAAATACTTAAATAACTTCATATTGGGGAAACTATATGAAGATCCCTTTATTAGTTTTACAATGAAAGAGCAACAACGACACCCCCTTGCATATGGTAGAAAATAAATAAAAAAAAAAACTACTGAAATTTATAAGTTTTCTAATATAAAAATAATTTACAGCTGAGCAGCTGGTCTGAATCCGAAATTTCATTTTTTGTAATGTAATATATAGAAAAGTTTGCTTGTTATGTTACAGAAAAATATAAGTTGCTCAGAATATTAAACCAATTACAAAAGAAGGCTGCCGAAGTAAACATAGTTTATGATGATGATGTGGTCCTGCTATCCCTCATCAGGGACATAGGGCTCGCAGATCTTTCCACAATAAGGATGATATAACTTTATAGTATAAGGAGATAAGAATAAAAATCATAACTAGGCTGATGGTCAAACAAACCCCCATTCAATCTCTCTCAAGTGCATTTATTGCAAAATATTATACAATGCAAGTGCAATGATATAAATTACACAATACATTGTAACAGCTGACTAAGTGAATTTTAAATGGAAATAGACTAGCTTTTTCACATGTTTTCACCTTAGTAGTCCATTGCAAGGGACCTACTATGCACACCAAAAGATGTTGATATGATGTAAGTCTTTCATGTTCAAGTACATAATAAATATTAAAAACAGTAAACATTTTGTGTTTGTACAGACAACAGCAGGTCCACGTAAACGAATCTGTCAAATTTTACCAGTCAAACATTAACCTACCCCCTTGTGATAATGTTTAAAATCGATTGCAGAAATTTGACCGATTGTGGTAACTTGATGTGCTGTTGTCTGTACTCTAAAGGCTCCAAAACTAAAGAACCAAATTTAAAATTTTTTGACTGTTGTGATGGAATATTTTATCCAGGTATAGGCAGAGGCAGAGGGAAAGAGTTTAATATAATAAAGAGGCCATATTTTCAGTTTGTTTTTTCAGTTCAGTTTGTTTGTATACCCTCAAGGCCCCAAAAAACTTAATCAATTTGAAAAATTGTTTCGCTGTTGGGAAGCTTTACCGTCCCCGGGTTACAAATGCATATTCAATATAGCCATGGAAAGTTATTCCCATGGGACTTGGGTGTGACTATGGGAAATTAGCCAGTAATTATTATAAAAAGGAAACAGTTTTGTTTGTACCCTAAGGGTTACAAAACTAATCAGGTATAGAACATGGGGAAAACAGCGAATTCTCAATAAAAAAATTTTCTTCCACTCTTTTAATTAGAAAGTGTAATCCTTTCTAATATTATAAATGCAAAAAGTGGCTTGGCATAATAGATCACCTGAATTTAAAAAATGTTTTTCATGCTATATTTAAAGGTGTGTTCCGAAACACTTTCTGTAAATGTGTCCCTATGTTAAAATATTAAATTTCAAACAGTTTTAAACAACATTTGTTGCTATGTATATTGTTTACATTCATTATGGAATCAAAGATTCAGAAGTTAGGGCTGTTTCAGCTATAGGAACGGACCATGCGCAGTACTAATGCGAGATTGTTCGACGCAAAAATATAATATTTATGAGTAGAGCACTTGATGTAAGCCAGTTTAATATTTTTTTATTAAAACGTCGGATAAATAGCGCACGTGTTTAAGGGTATTTCAAATGGAAATCCAAACACTAAGGCATAAAGAAAAATTAAGAAAAGCAAGCGTGCAAACCGGCAAGAGACAAAAAAACTGCGGAGGTTCAGATCTTGATAGAAGATTCCAGGCCTTGTAATCGTCTTGGAAAAGGTAAAAATTAATAGATTTGCTCATTAAACGGGTGCGTGACACCATTATAACCGATAATTGAGATAAATACACCAAACAAAGGCATGTAAACGATAAATTAAAGCATGGCATAACAAACCTTAAAAAACGTGTTACTAACCTTTTCTTTTTGATAAAGGGATCCATCACTTCGATGCGGCGCTTAGACATTTCAAATTACAACACATAAAACACTAAAACAAATTAAATAACGCGAAAATTCTTCGAATTTCCCAATAATTTTCAACATCCAACAAGATGGCGACTTCTCGCTGCTTTGAAACAAAAAAAGTTTATCGACTTGTTTATGGTTGCTAGGTTCAGGGTTGCATGTGCAAATATTTTTAAAATTTTGTTTTTAGATTTGATTTATCAGAGGACTACCACAATGAAATCGAATCATATGTATCCATATAACTACAGTAAAAATAGATAAAACCAACACACAAGCAAATTGAAATCGTCTTGTAATTTTCAATTTTTAACCTGGCCATCCAGAGGTAATAATGGTAATAATTCCTTTGCTTGCAGTTCCGCAAATAAAAACAAACAAAAATACAATCTGTTTCGCGCAGAAAGTTCCTAGCGTAAATAATTTAACAAATATTCAGCCAAGAGTTACTTAATTTATTTTAGTAAACATGTAAGAAATAATACAATTCATATGATGACTACTAGAAGAACTTCCGAAAACTATCCTAAATAATAAAATAATAATTTAAAGTTTTGTAGAAAAAGTAGATAGCGAAACGAAACGTCCTCAAACAAAAATGTCAGACAATGTCAGAAACCTACCGAGAACTGCGTATTTTGTTGTGCTAATTTCAGTCACAATATATTAATTATATTTGTAAATGTGTAAATAATTCGCTTGTATATATTTCGCTAATGTTAACAAGTGTTAGTGACTGTGTTGTATCCTGGATGGTGGAGTTAAAGTGAAGTGTAATGATAATGTACGAACGAGCTTCGATTCTTTGTGATTTGATATAAAAATATTTCACACAAGATTACAAACACCGAATTTATCGCATTAGATAAACATAGACGTGAGTATTCTAACGTAATGTGCACTAAAATCACACGTTACTGTATTGATGTACGATCCAAGATGGCGGAAGTGCTATCATATATTTTGATTATTTTGTTTATTTCTCTAGTTAGGCCGTCTAGCATTCGTTGTACACGTTTTGTTGTGTCTTTAAATAGCTGCTATAAGTCTTGAGAGATTAATTTTAACCGACTTTGAAAAGAGGTCGAACAGGGTTATTGAACTTGTTGAAACCTGTCCAAGTTTACAAGTTGAAAAAAAAAGTTATAAAAAAAGTGTCGTCTGAGAGAGACTGAGAATTCACGAAAGAAACTGAATATCAATGATTTTACCATATTAATTAATAAATAAAAAAAACTATTTACATTCTAAACTACTTGAAAAAATATGTAAATAAAATTATTATGTTTACCTATGACTAATAAATTCCATTAAACATTATGAATTACACATAATTTTAAAGCTAAATAGCGTCAAATTATTTGCATATATTTTACCTGTTACCATTTCAAATATTTCATTGATTTAAATAACTGTACTTGATGTGCATAATTACCAATTTTATATGTTACACAATATTGCATCTATTTCATCCCGTTTTATGTAAGAAACAATCATAGGTGAGAAATATCTCAATATTTTTTATAATGCCATAATAAAGCCCTTTTATTCTGAACCAGCTTCCACTAGCAGTTTACAGAAACTACTCCACACACCCGGATAAAAAGTAGCCTATAGCCTTCCTCGATAAATGGACTATCTAACACTGAAATGTTTTTCTAATCGGACCAGTAGTTTCTGAGATTAGCGCATTTAAACAAACAAACTCTTCAGCTTTATAATATTAGTATAGATTTGGCACAAGTTTACACATATTTTCTGGTCTCGTTAATTAGAGTTGGTCTTGCCAGCAACTGCATTTTGAATCTCTTCAATCCCATTACTTGGTCAACCTGGTACCTTTTGGTAAGACTGGTTGTCAGATTTCCTTGCTTCTGACTACCTCTAACAACTGCCAAAGATGTCGGGATCCACCAACTTATGGTGTCTTCTGAAATACAGCTGAAACTTGTCATGACAAGGATGTCGATGTTTTCACATGAGAGTTTTCACAACAATATGTAAGAAAGTCGGGGTGGCCGAGAGTGGGTAAAGCACCAACCTCGCAAGTATGAGTGTGTGGGTTCGATTCCAGGTCAGGCAAGTACTAATGCAACTTTTCTAAGTT
>NWSH02000531.1:3208389-3223346 GCA_002382865.2 Heliothis virescens | reverse complement strand
CACTTAGGCCTTTAAAGCATTAATGAAAGTCAAGACAAAATATAGACCTGGAAGTTAATTCCTAATCAATTTAGTTGCACATTCCATTTTGATTACCATTAAGACCCCCACGAACCGCCCTTGGCGAGGCCTTTACTTCGTAGTGAAAAATCGTTAAACTAAGTGAGCCAAATTAAAAAATAATCGAGTTTTATTGTTAATAAAATGATGAAGAAAAATAATCACACACTTAGTCGAACCTTTCAGCGTTTAGCCTCTCTGTTTTTTCAGGATTGTGTCGTAGTTAAGTTTAGCCGCTATTTCAGCTTCGATTATCCGAAATGATAACGCGGATAGTCTATCTTGCCTCATCGTGCTTCTTAAATAGGTTTTTATAAATTTCAACTTTACGAAGCTTCTCTCAGCGGAAGCTGTGCTGACCGGAACTGTGAGCATAATTCTAATTTTAAAATAAATCAATAAATGTTAAAATATTAAAATTCATTATCAGCTGCCCAGCTTTCTCCCGAATTGTTCGGGGTCGGCAATCTAAACCAGGATGACTGGCGAAATGAAAATAAATAGGTAACTAGTTTTTCTGCGAGGCCTCCTCAGGAATCAACGTACACGTGGCTGAGAGATAGAAATGGTGCCGAATCTTTGTTAATCGAATGAGAAAGTTTTTTAATTGGTTTTTATTTTATGAAATAAATAATAATTTTATGGAACTAAAGAGCCGCAGCTTCCCATCCAAAGAGCCGCATGTGGCTCGCGAGCCGCAGGTTGCCGACCCCTGGTATAGAGTATAGATAATGTCGCCACTCGATTTTTCTCCGAACTAAATTACAGCTGCACGGGTTGATCTATCACAGAACGAATTTCTTAAATCAGATCAGTAGTTTCTAATATAGTAGTTATATCAGTAGTTAATAATCTTGGTATGTATTAAAAATATGGTGCCTCCTTGTTCACAGATGGTAGTTCGCGGGCCGAACTTTTCATGTACAAGTTAAACAACCACTGAAGATGGGTCAACAGACGTCTAGGAAGAGTGAGTATACTTCTATTATAATCTAGTATAATAATATACCTGCGTATTGTGGCAACGACTTCCCGTACCCGGATAAGATATTCAAATCCGCTCAATAGTTTCGGATCCTTTTGGGTACTAACAAATCCACGAACTCATTATTTCCGATTTCACGTCAGAAGCCGCCAGATGCATGGCTTGTTAGTTGATTAACTGCTGGAAATCAATATTCTGTCTATCTCTGGATTTGCTTACTAGTGATAGAATTTTGACATTAGCCCCATACAAGTAATGTCAAATTCCTATCTCTGGTAAGCAAATCCAGAGATAGATAGGTTATTGGGAAAGGCCGTAAACCTGCAGCGAGTGAGATAAGAAGATTGTTCCTGAATCTTAAACCTAGTTCATTTGATTTATTTTGAGTAATTCGAGGATGTACAGAAGGATAGCAGGATGCACATCAACCTGCCTCAATCTGTCAAATTTCTTCAATACATTTTCAACCTTATCACAATCGTAGAAGGTTAATTGGTATTTGACAGATTCGGGTAGGTTCACCTGCTGTCGTCTGTACCTATAGATAGATCTACTTCGTTATTAATGATTGTATTGTCGTTAGGCGGTGAGTGCACTTGCGGCTGCGGCGCGTGGGAGCGGCGGCGCTACGCGGAGTCTCCCAGCAGTGTGCACCGGTACGTCAGCGCGGTTACAGACAGGTAAACATTGTATACTAACTGCGGAATTCAGTAGCCTATCTATCTGTCGATTTGGCTACTAGAGATAGGAATTCGACAGTTACTTGTGTGGAGCTTAAATTCTACTTCTAGTCGTAACCTTGAAAATCAGCACTTTTTGAACATCAAAACAATATGTTAATGAGACAGCCCCCAAAACACCCGCCCTTCATCACTTGTGGTTTTCCTGCATTGTAACTTTCATTTGCATTGTATAATTTTATCAGCCTACTATTATTATGTAAGTAATAGAATGTTTGTAAACATATTACTTTTTAAAAAGAGTGTCTATGGAGTTTCTTGCCGGCTCTTCTCCATGAGACCAACTTTTTGGAACCGTGCAACTAGTGTGATGTTTCATAGGAGCCTGCAAAGGCCTAAAAACATTTGACTTTGACTTGCCTTGTGCTTTTGCTGGGAAGAAGTGGTGCAATAAACTCCTCAGCAACACATGTCTGTCTGTTTGGTAAAATAGTGCCATAGAAATGTTTCTAATTTTGACTACTTTTCTATGACAAAACCTGTCAAATAGCTGTGTAAAATTTTATATGTGAGATAATCTTGAACTATATTTTTTATTTTTAGGCTTTTTTAATTAGAATTTCTTTAATTTTGATTTGAAGGCTAATATTGATATATTCTATGTTTATAGATGGAGCGGTCGCGAGTGTGCGTGCCGCCGCCGTCGCTGGCGCCGGCCTGCCTGTGTGTGCACAGCCTACAGGAGAGTCAGCGATGACAGGTAACTTCATCTGCCTAGCCTTTTCCCTACTATGTTGGTACTGGCTTCCAATTCACCAGTGTGTCACATGGAGCGACTGCCTATCTAATCTCCTCAACACAGTTACATAAACAACACAATCAGTGGCGTAGCTAGGTAACCGCGGGCCCCGGGGCAAATAGAAAAATGAGGCCCCTTAAAGGAAAAACATGCGCGAACAACAGAGCTCGCTTTTTTTCTGTTCTGAGTAAAAGATGAACGCGAAATGTTTGGAAAGTCGGGTCGCAACCTGTCTTTATTATTTATTGTAAAAATGGAAAAGTTCAGGGCCCCCTCAGGTTCATTCGAGTTGCCCCCTAAGCTTGGGGGCCCCGGGGCACTGCCCCGGTTAGCCCCTTCGTAGCTACGTTACTGAACACAATACCCATTGGTAAGACTGGTTGTCAGACTTTCTCATTTCTGACTACTCATAACAACTGCCCATGATTTTCCTATTCAAAATTTGTGATTGATCTACTTATCCACAAGCTCTTTCAAAACTAATTTTAATTTATGATTATGTTGTATTTTACAGACTGGCAGCTGTGCTGACACTCGGCGCTAGAGATCTCAGGAGGGAGCTGGACGCGATTGTCATAAACACAGGTATACTATACATTTTTACATATCTATATTAAGTTTATGATGTAACTAGCTTCTGCCAGCGGTTTGACCCGCGTCCCGTGGGAACTACTGCGCGCACCCGGATAAAAAGTAGCCTATAGCCTTCCTCGATAAATGGGCTATCTAACACTGAAAGAATTTGTCAAATCGGACCAGTAGTTCCTGAGATTAGCGCGTTCAAACAAACTCTCCAGCTTTATGATATTAGTATAGATTAGATAAAGACATTCCTGCTATTAATTTCATCAAAATCCAACCGGCAGTTTTTGCTGGATAGTGAAACAAACATACACACATACATTCAAATTCATACAAACTTATGTGTTTATAATGTTTATTTGACAAATGTTTACAAGATTTGAGTTATTTAATTAATATTTCAGAAGGTGACACGGGTAGAGAGAGTGGGGAGCCCACCGCTGAAGTATATGTTTTATCCGTCGCTCCTAGAACGTAAGTACTGAATAATATTATTTATAACTAGCTTCTACTGTTAAATTCCAACAACTGCTTATTCAGACTGAAAAGAGCGCGTCTAGCCTCAATATAAAAACTTAAATAGTTATAAGCTAGAGCAGATACATCACAGGATGTGCGACTCTCAAGTAATATTAATACTAACATAAATTCTGATGAAAGCCACGAAGGCTGATTGTAGAAAGAAAAAAAAAAAAAACTAGCTTCTGCCAGCGGTTTCACCCGCTTTCCCGTGGGAACTATTCGGCGCACCCGGATAAAAAGTAGCTTATAACCTTCCTCGATAAATGAGCTATCTAACACTGAAAGAATTTTTCAAATCGGACCAGTAATTCCTGAGATTAGCGCATTCAAACAAACAAACTCTTCAGCTTTATAATTGTTAGTTTGTATTGTATTAAATAATTGTTCCAGTGCGGAGGGCGAGAGCTCTCAGGAGAGGCGGACGGAGCTCACACAGACTAACGATGCCATACGACTGCACCCGCACTTCCAGGTAACATCATTCTTTACAAACTTCTTGTGTGTCTCGTCTCCTAGAAAATTGGATAAAAAGTAGTCTTATGTGTTTCCTCTGAGGTGTAACCTATCTCTGTGCAAAATTTCGTCTAAATTGGTCCAGCCGGTTTGGTGTGGTAACATACAGAAAGAGATAATTCTTTCACACTTAGAATAACATTAAAGATATGGAACTAAAGCTTATGCCATGAGTTTTCCTGGCCTTCCGTGGGAATTATTTAGCACACCCTGATAAAAAGTTATATGATAGTCAAAAATTATCGTTAATGTATGTACAGACAGCACATCAAGTTACGATAATCTGTCAAATTTGCAATAGATTTTCAACCTTAGCGCAATGACGGTAGGTTAATGTTTGAATGGTAAAATTTGACAGATTCGTATACGTTGACCTGCTGTTGTCTGTACATAGACATAATTACAAAAACTACTCAAGAATCACGCCATCGAGTGGTGAAAACCGCTTGAAAATCGGTGCAGTAGTTTCTGAGTTTATCGCGAATAGATAGACAGACAGACGCGGCGAGGGACTTTGTTTTATAATTAGTATTTATTATTGATATTTTAAACATTATGTAATCTTTCCTCTATTTCCGCAGGTGGTGTGTGGCGGCGAGCTGCGTGCCTTACTGCTGCGAGCGCCGCCGCTGTCGCACGCGCCGCCAGCCAAAGTGCACACGCAGGTAACTATCTGCCTAGCCCTTTCCTATGCTAGCCTCGGCTTCCAGTCTCACCGGAGACAGCTGAGTACTCAATAATGGCGTCCTAGCCGATTGTCGGTCGCGGCGGCTGTTCTCATATAAGATCAGCCAGCTGCGCAGGACATATTATAGTGCTATATGATAGCAAAAAACCCATAGGAAATAAGCTATTCACAAAAAAAGCGCTAAATCATTGTTTAGCGCTTTTTTTGTGACTTTTGACCTTAAAATTTATTAGTTGCGTACACACTACCGTATGTAGGTTTTGAGACAACGTTTAGGGTGTCAATATACAACTATTTTTGATACCTAATATTAATTCTATTTAAGTTGGTTTGTATATCGCACCTTCGGTGCAACAAAGTCACAATAGTTCTTATACAGCAGAAGAAATACAAAAAAAAAACGCATCTTTTTGCTCATTTCTGGGTAACTATATTTATAATAGGTTTGAAATCTAATGATGGAAAGATTTCAATCCTATTATAAATAGTTAACATGCGATTTTTTTTTGTATTTCTTCTGCTGTAAAATTTAGAAATGAACTAATGAAAATATTTGTGCAACAAAGTTGTGACTTTGTTGCACCGAAGGTGCGATATTATAATTTTAATTTAGTAATTTAAGTTTGTACATAAAGTAAGTCAACTATTTTCAAAATTATAGCTGGGTATCTAGGATTCTGGCCTGATTTAAGCTTAAATGACTGGACTACATATGATTCACGGGACAGGGAATAAAAAAAAATCATTTCTACAGCACTATCTGTCAGATAGCTATCTAGTACTTTATCTGGAAGTTATGAAACTAAATATATTGTCTACTTTTTAGGTGGACTACATACACTGCTTAGTCCCTGACCTGAAGGAGATCACAGCGTGCTCCTTCTACTGGGGCAAGATGGACCGCTATGAAGCTGAGAGACTGCTCGACAATAAGCCTGAAGGTATGTATAGCCTATGGATCCTGTTGTCGATCACAGGTCTCGGGTTCGATTCCCGGGCCAGGCCGAAATCGCTTTGTGGGTTTTAGAAACTTCCACAAAGCAGCCTGGAGTTTGGAAGTTGGCGGTGTTACACCCCCGTGCCTGGGAGGGCACGTAAAGCCGGCGTCCTCGAATGCTACTCAGTAGCAGTCGTATATAAATCCACGTCAGAGGTCGTCAGGCGGAATTGAGAGAACTCTGACACTAGGACTTGTTAGGTGATTAAACCTGCAGCGAGTGAGATAAGAAGAAGATACTGTTGTGAGGAAGGTTTTGAGCATGAGATGGATATTGTGGAAGGAGACGACCAAGGAAACGATGAATGGATTGTGTGAAAGTCGATATGGCTAGGAAGAATATTACTTGTGAGATGACGGCAAATAGAAGAGTATGGATGAAGAAATGATGGCGTCCTATCCGATTGCCGGCCACGGCGGCTGTTTTCATATCGCGGAGATCAGCCAGCTGCGCAGGACATATTATAGTGCACAAGCATTTGCTGTGACACAGGTGCACTCCCTATTCCCTCACTCTCATAACCCGATGGGACGGCAATGGATTGGCCCTGAGAAGGGCCTTTGGGGCGCAAGCACCCGGAGGCATACCTCATTGGCTGCGACATAGCCACCGACAATATCGAGGCGAAGGACGACAACGATGTTGTCTCGATGCGTTCAGCAGATGCGTACAGCGTTCGTTAGCCGCCGGCCTGCCACTCCGTTACGGTGGTCAGGCGCGACGTTGCCCAGGGGTTACTATGTGGAAGTCAACGCTGTGGGGGAACCCCCGGGTACGGAACCCTAAAAAACGGACTGTGTTGTCAGTGAACCTTATACCTGGTATTGTTCCTCAGGCACGTTCCTGCTGCGCGACAGTGCGCAGGAGGAGCACCTGTTCTCGGTGTCGTTCCGCAAGTACGGGCGCTCCCTCCACGCCCGCATCGAGCACTACCAGCACCGCTTCAGCTTCGACTCGCACGACCCCGCCGTCTTCGCCGCGCCCACCGTCACCAAGCTCATCGAGCATTATAAGGTATGTATCATCATCGAGCACTACCAGCACCGCTTCAGCTTCGACTCGCACGACCCCGCCGTCTTCGCCGCGCCCACCGTCACCAAGCTCATCGAGCATTATAAGGTATGTATCATCATCGAGCACTACCAGCACCGCTTCAGCTTCGACTCGCACGACCCCGCCGTCTTCGCCGCGCCCACCGTCACCAAGCTCATCGAGCATTATAAGGTATGTATCATCATCGAGCACTACCAGCACCGCTTCAGCTTCGACTCGCACGACCCCGCCGTCTTCGCCGCGCCCACCGTCACCAAGCTCATCGAGCATTATAAGGTATGTATCATCATCGAGCACTACCAGCACCGCTTCAGCTTCGACTCGCACGACCCCGCCGTCTTCGCCGCGCCCACCGTCACCAAGCTCATCGAGCATTATAAGGTATGTATCATCATCGAGCACTACCAGCACCGCTTCAGCTTCGACTCGCACGACCCCGCCGTCTTCGCCGCGCCCACCGTCACCAAGCTCATCGAGCATTATAAGGTATGTATCATCATCGAGCACTACCAGCACCGCTTCAGCTTCGACTCGCACGACCCCGCCGTCTTCGCCGCGCCCACCGTCACCAAGCTCATCGAGCATTATAAGGTATGTATCATCATCGAGCACTACCAGCACCGCTTCAGCTTCGACTCGCACGACCCCGCCGTCTTCGCCGCGCCCACCGTCACCAAGCTCATCGAGCATTATAAGGTATGTATCATCATCGAGCACTACCAGCACCGCTTCAGCTTCGACTCGCACGACCCCGCCGTCTTCGCCGCGCCCACCGTCACCAAGCTCATCGAGCATTATAAGGTATGTATCATCATCGAGCACTACCAGCACCGCTTCAGCTTCGACTCGCACGACCCCGCCGTCTTCGCCGCGCCCACCGTCACCAAGCTCATCGAGCATTATAAGGTATGTATCATCATCGAGCACTACCAGCACCGCTTCAGCTTCGACTCGCACGACCCCGCCGTCTTCGCCGCGCCCACCGTCACCAAGCTCATCGAGCATTATAAGGTATGTATCATCATCGAGCACTACCAGCACCGCTTCAGCTTCGACTCGCACGACCCCGCCGTCTTCGCCGCGCCCACCGTCACCAAGCTCATCGAGCATTATAAGGTATGTATCATCATCGAGCACTACCAGCACCGCTTCAGCTTCGACTCGCACGACCCCGCCGTCTTCGCCGCGCCCACCGTCACCAAGCTCATCGAGCATTATAAGGTATGTATCATCATCGAGCACTACCAGCACCGCTTCAGCTTCGACTCGCACGACCCCGCCGTCTTCGCCGCGCCCACCGTCACCAAGCTCATCGAGCATTATAAGGTATGTATCATCATCGAGCACTACCAGCACCGCTTCAGCTTCGACTCGCACGACCCCGCCGTCTTCGCCGCGCCCACCGTCACCAAGCTCATCGAGCATTATAAGGTATGTATCATCATCGAGCACTACCAGCACCGCTTCAGCTTCGACTCGCACGACCCCGCCGTCTTCGCCGCGCCCACCGTCACCAAGCTCATCGAGCATTATAAGGTATGTATCATCATCGAGCACTACCAGCACCGCTTCAGCTTCGACTCGCACGACCCCGCCGTCTTCGCCGCGCCCACCGTCACCAAGCTCATCGAGCATTATAAGGTATGTATCATCATCGAGCACTACCAGCACCGCTTCAGCTTCGACTCGCACGACCCCGCCGTCTTCGCCGCGCCCACCGTCACCAAGCTCATCGAGCATTATAAGGTATGTATCATCATCGAGCACTACCAGCACCGCTTCAGCTTCGACTCGCACGACCCCGCCGTCTTCGCCGCGCCCACCGTCACCAAGCTCATCGAGCATTATAAGGTATGTATCATCATCGAGCACTACCAGCACCGCTTCAGCTTCGACTCGCACGACCCCGCCGTCTTCGCCGCGCCCACCGTCACCAAGCTCATCGAGCATTATAAGGTATGTATCATCATCGAGCACTACCAGCACCGCTTCAGCTTCGACTCGCACGACCCCGCCGTCTTCGCCGCGCCCACCGTCACCAAGCTCATCGAGCATTATAAGGTATGTATCATCATCGAGCACTACCAGCACCGCTTCAGCTTCGACTCGCACGACCCCGCCGTCTTCGCCGCGCCCACCGTCACCAAGCTCATCGAGCATTATAAGGTATGTATCATCATCGAGCACTACCAGCACCGCTTCAGCTTCGACTCGCACGACCCCGCCGTCTTCGCCGCGCCCACCGTCACCAAGCTCATCGAGCATTATAAGGTATGTATCATCATCGAGCACTACCAGCACCGCTTCAGCTTCGACTCGCACGACCCCGCCGTCTTCGCCGCGCCCACCGTCACCAAGCTCATCGAGCATTATAAGGTATGTATCATCATCGAGCACTACCAGCACCGCTTCAGCTTCGACTCGCACGACCCCGCCGTCTTCGCCGCGCCCACCGTCACCAAGCTCATCGAGCATTATAAGGTATGTATCATCATCGAGCACTACCAGCACCGCTTCAGCTTCGACTCGCACGACCCCGCCGTCTTCGCCGCGCCCACCGTCACCAAGCTCATCGAGCATTATAAGGTATGTATCATCATCGAGCACTACCAGCACCGCTTCAGCTTCGACTCGCACGACCCCGCCGTCTTCGCCGCGCCCACCGTCACCAAGCTCATCGAGCATTATAAGGTATGTATCATCATCGAGCACTACCAGCACCGCTTCAGCTTCGACTCGCACGACCCCGCCGTCTTCGCCGCGCCCACCGTCACCAAGCTCATCGAGCATTATAAGGTATGTATCATCATCGAGCACTACCAGCACCGCTTCAGCTTCGACTCGCACGACCCCGCCGTCTTCGCCGCGCCCACCGTCACCAAGCTCATCGAGCATTATAAGGTATGTATCATCATCGAGCACTACCAGCACCGCTTCAGCTTCGACTCGCACGACCCCGCCGTCTTCGCCGCGCCCACCGTCACCAAGCTCATCGAGCATTATAAGGTATGTATCATCATCGAGCACTACCAGCACCGCTTCAGCTTCGACTCGCACGACCCCGCCGTCTTCGCCGCGCCCACCGTCACCAAGCTCATCGAGCATTATAAGGTATGTATCATCATCGAGCACTACCAGCACCGCTTCAGCTTCGACTCGCACGACCCCGCCGTCTTCGCCGCGCCCACCGTCACCAAGCTCATCGAGCATTATAAGGTATGTATCATCATCGAGCACTACCAGCACCGCTTCAGCTTCGACTCGCACGACCCCGCCGTCTTCGCCGCGCCCACCGTCACCAAGCTCATCGAGCATTATAAGGTATGTATCATCATCGAGCACTACCAGCACCGCTTCAGCTTCGACTCGCACGACCCCGCCGTCTTCGCCGCGCCCACCGTCACCAAGCTCATCGAGCATTATAAGGTATGTATCATCATCGAGCACTACCAGCACCGCTTCAGCTTCGACTCGCACGACCCCGCCGTCTTCGCCGCGCCCACCGTCACCAAGCTCATCGAGCATTATAAGGTATGTATCATCATCGAGCACTACCAGCACCGCTTCAGCTTCGACTCGCACGACCCCGCCGTCTTCGCCGCGCCCACCGTCACCAAGCTCATCGAGCATTATAAGGTATGTATCATCATCGAGCACTACCAGCACCGCTTCAGCTTCGACTCGCACGACCCCGCCGTCTTCGCCGCGCCCACCGTCACCAAGCTCATCGAGCATTATAAGGTATGTATCATCATCGAGCACTACCAGCACCGCTTCAGCTTCGACTCGCACGACCCCGCCGTCTTCGCCGCGCCCACCGTCACCAAGCTCATCGAGCATTATAAGGTATGTATCATCATCGAGCACTACCAGCACCGCTTCAGCTTCGACTCGCACGACCCCGCCGTCTTCGCCGCGCCCACCGTCACCAAGCTCATCGAGCATTATAAGGTATGTATCATCATCGAGCACTACCAGCACCGCTTCAGCTTCGACTCGCACGACCCCGCCGTCTTCGCCGCGCCCACCGTCACCAAGCTCATCGAGCATTATAAGGTATGTATCATCATCGAGCACTACCAGCACCGCTTCAGCTTCGACTCGCACGACCCCGCCGTCTTCGCCGCGCCCACCGTCACCAAGCTCATCGAGCATTATAAGGTATGTATCATCATCGAGCACTACCAGCACCGCTTCAGCTTCGACTCGCACGACCCCGCCGTCTTCGCCGCGCCCACCGTCACCAAGCTCATCGAGCATTATAAGGTATGTATCATCATCGAGCACTACCAGCACCGCTTCAGCTTCGACTCGCACGACCCCGCCGTCTTCGCCGCGCCCACCGTCACCAAGCTCATCGAGCATTATAAGGTATGTATCATCATCGAGCACTACCAGCACCGCTTCAGCTTCGACTCGCACGACCCCGCCGTCTTCGCCGCGCCCACCGTCACCAAGCTCATCGAGCATTATAAGGTATGTATCATCATCGAGCACTACCAGCACCGCTTCAGCTTCGACTCGCACGACCCCGCCGTCTTCGCCGCGCCCACCGTCACCAAGCTCATCGAGCATTATAAGGTATGTATCATCATCGAGCACTACCAGCACCGCTTCAGCTTCGACTCGCACGACCCCGCCGTCTTCGCCGCGCCCACCGTCACCAAGCTCATCGAGCATTATAAGGTATGTATCATCATCGAGCACTACCAGCACCGCTTCAGCTTCGACTCGCACGACCCCGCCGTCTTCGCCGCGCCCACCGTCACCAAGCTCATCGAGCATTATAAGGTATGTATCATCATCGAGCACTACCAGCACCGCTTCAGCTTCGACTCGCACGACCCCGCCGTCTTCGCCGCGCCCACCGTCACCAAGCTCATCGAGCATTATAAGGTATGTATCATCATCGAGCACTACCAGCACCGCTTCAGCTTCGACTCGCACGACCCCGCCGTCTTCGCCGCGCCCACCGTCACCAAGCTCATCGAGCATTATAAGGTATGTATCATCATCGAGCACTACCAGCACCGCTTCAGCTTCGACTCGCACGACCCCGCCGTCTTCGCCGCGCCCACCGTCACCAAGCTCATCGAGCATTATAAGGTATGTATCATCATCGAGCACTACCAGCACCGCTTCAGCTTCGACTCGCACGACCCCGCCGTCTTCGCCGCGCCCACCGTCACCAAGCTCATCGAGCATTATANAACATCGAGACAACAGGGTAAAAAATAAGCAAATCCATTTAGCCCGTAATTTAGATTATCGCAATATATTGGACACATATTTTTTGTTTAAAGTATTAAAGTTCAGGAGTCCTGACATCACGCCTATGAAAAAATCGTACATAGGCAGATGATGTCACGCCTATTATTATGGTCGAGCGAGGCACGACACAGAACACACACGCGTCCAGAGTGCGCGCGGCAAACGGCTGACGCGTCTTAGAGCTAAACAGAATGGACTCTCGGTGGGTCCACCGCGCGGGCACACGCTTTCTTTGGCCGAGGCACGTCCACACAGGGCGAGCAGCCTCAGCTGACAAATTCCTCGCGAGGCTGAGCAGCTTCGTGATATTACCGAGGCTGCCGCCCTCATACAGCTGGCCGGCTGCTGGCTCTGTGCGTCTTTTGAGACTTGACTAACTCATCTCCTCCCCCCCCCAGGACCCAGCGTGCGTGATGTTCTTCGAGCCGATGTTGACGGCGCCGCTGCCGCGCAGCCAGCCCTTCTCGCTGCAGCAGCTCGCGCGAGCCGTCATCGTCTCGCACACCAGCTACGACGGTAAGTGATGATGGAAGGTGATAACAGTAGTGATGACAGTGATGGTGGTGGTGGTGATAACAAGGCTGATGGCGAAAACTGATGACAGTGATGACGACAATGATGACGATAGTGACAAAGATGATGACGTTGATGATAAATATGACGAAGATGATGATGATGACGGTGATGACAAGGATGATGGCGTTGATGATAATGGTGATTATAAAGGAGATTGACCAAATTGCAGGGGCTGATGGTGTCGGTACAGAATTTGTAGTGCCACAATTTTGTATAGCATAATGTAAAGCTTTATCACAGGTATTTTAAATATAACAAACCATATTTATGTAAACATCCGGATAAAGCAGCTATAAGCAAAAGTTGAATAAGACTTTACCCTTAGGAGACTGCATTTCACTAGACTATTAATGTATGCATTTTCTTTATAATAACTTTTTGCAGAAATTAGAAAAAAAATAATATTCGTGAGCATGTTTAAAATAAACCTGAGAACAGAAAAAGCACATTTGTTTCGATTTCGCAAAATATTAATGTTTTTCATTTCCCGCGTTTATTTGCAACTTGACAGTCAGTCTTAGGCGATGCCTAGACGAACAATATAATTGCACAATATTTTTTTTATCGTAATATTACGCAATTACATTGTCCGTCTAGGCACCGCCTAGTATAATAAAAATAGTAAAATCAAATAGAAATTCCTATTTAATTTTCAAATTAAGAATGCTTTATAAATTAATAGTGGCGAATATTTGCCATAAAATGCAATTTTAACTAAAATATCAATATTTGTATTCATACAATTTTAATGCGTGGATGTATAAACAAGGGTACACTTTGCCTGAATTAAAAAAAAAGGCTGTGAACTTTATGGAAAACTAGAACTTGATGCCATTTTTATGGACGATGTTTTGATTACTATCAGCATCAAGCCCAATAATATTTTCTGTTACTATCCGGATGATTTATAACTTTTTATTAGCATTCCTGGTTTCCAAAAATAAAGATAATAATTTACTGCTTGTTCAAGTTGTGGCACAATTTTATGGATTTTGACACCAATAATGGTCAATCTCCTTTGACAAAGATGATGATGACAAAGATAATGACGGCGATGACAATAATGTGTCACAATAATGATCACAAAGATGATGACGATGGTGACAAAGATGAAGACGATGTTGATGATGTTTTTTATTTTAATTTTCAACGCCTTATATTTATTTATGTTTGTATGTGTGTTGGTGCAGGCGTGGAGGCGCTGCCGCTGCCGGCGCGGCTGCGGCTGTACCTGAAGGAGTACCACTACCGGCAGCGCGTGCGCGTGCGCCGCCTCGAGCCCGACCTCTACGCGCCGCACCACTGCTGACCTGAAGGAGTACCACTACCGGCAGCGCGTGCGCGTGCGCCGCCTCGAGCCCGACCTCTACGCGCCGCACCACTGCTGACCTGCCCCTGTCTGTATGTACGTATGTATGTAGCTAGGGAACTCTCACTGCTAGCGACAAACTTAAGGGCCCGTTCAAACACGGCGGGAACCGCGCGATATCCATGCGATTCTGAAATCGCGCGGGTCTTATTTGTATGAGTTATTACGTAGACGTTCAGATATAACCGCGCGGTTGCCGCCAGAAAAACGCGCGGTTCCCGCATGTCTGAACTAGAGCTAAGACGCCGTGATCATCGATCGCAACTGCGATTTCAGACGAGTTCAGAATCAAATGATGAAATCAGGCGTTACTTTGCGGAAATACATGATGAAATTAACGGCTGGTTAACAGGTGCCAGATAGAGGTCTAGATACCTATAGTCTACATTTCATTATCTGTCAGATAGCTATCAAGTACTTTATCTGGAACCTTTGAAACTGGCCGTTTAGTGTTAATTTCGAAGTTTAAATGTTGAAAATTGTGAAATCGCTTTTAGCTACTAGTTTGCATTTGTCGCTAGCTGTGGGACATAAGCCTTAGGCCGAGGCTCTACAAAGCGGAGAAGTTCTTTAAGTAACCAATAGAATTTTAGTTATTCAGACACCTCGTCTCCGCCTTTACAGTGGTATTCCTGAGCGGAAATTCTATTGGTTATTCAAAAACTTCGCGTGCCTAAAGTCTGGGCTCCACAATTAAGGTGCATTCGACGACTAGAAGCGGGAAATTCAAATATAAAATGGTTTTTTCATGTTTTACCTAAGTTAACATTCAATATGAGGCGTGATCTTATGATTGGCGGTTATAATATCCCACAAAGTAATTTCTGATGTCCTTGTTTAACTCCGAAACTTCTTACAATT
>NWSH02000531.1:3153977-3189509 GCA_002382865.2 Heliothis virescens | reverse complement strand
GATAATGGTACGGAACCCTTCGTGCGCGAGTCCAACTCACACTTGGCCGGTTTTTACAGTGTTTGGAAGCCACATACATTATCCCCAGTTGAAACCAAAATATATTGAATATTGTTTTGTAAGAATAGTGTTTGTAATAAGATTCATCAGTGGCCTCCGAGATTTACTACATCTATACTAATATTATAAAGCAAGAAGTTTGTTTGGACGCGCTAATCTCAGGAACTACTAGTTCGATTTGAAAAATTCTTTCAGTGTTAGATAGTTCATTTATCGAGGAAGGCTATAGGCTACATTTTATCCGGGTGCGCATAGTAGTTCCCACGGAAAAGCGTGTGAAACCGATGGCAGAAGCTAGTACCTGGATAAAAAGTAGCCTGTAGCCTTCAATAAATGGCCTATCTAACACTAAAAGATTTTTTGTGTATATTAGATTGGTCCAGTACAAAAAATAAGTAAAGATAGTTCATTTTATTGTATTTTTAATCATGTTTTACACTGTTACAGAATACAAGTTACTGTTTTATCTATAGATAAGAATCTGGTTAAGATTTGAACTTTGAACATAAGAGTTTTATAATGTTTATAGCCACAGGTTGAGAGATTTATATACTGTTGGATTTAGAAGATTATTAGATATTCCTACAAGTTATGATCTAAGGGCATTAAAAAGGTTTAATGAAACATATCTTTTAGAGCTTGTAGTTTTAATGGTTTACATATTTACGGTAGTTTATTTGAAAAGAGAAACGGTATTCTGACTTAGAAACTCGAGTTTAAATCATTTTAAACTGTTCTTTAAGCAAATATTGCATCAGCAATTTCATAACAATTTTTACAAAATCTTCGCAAAAGGAGAAAGGTCAAACTTTAATTTTGCTGTCTAAACTTGTTTTTGACGCTTTATTTAAGTATTTTACTTGAAAAATTAAAATTGTTTCGTGAACATAACCTCAAAATTTGGTTGCGCAATTTCACCTGTATACATTAGCTCGGAGCGTCCTCAACGGTGATCCAGCAACATATTTGGCAAGTCTACCCACTGAATACACATTTAATGAAGCCATTGCGATACGTGTTATGTAATTATTTACAATTATTTCTAAAATAAATTCTCATAAAAAGAGGTTAGGCTGCAACTCTGAATTCTTCAACTGTCAAGTTTTTTTTTAATCTTCTACGACGATGACAGCCTGACAGAGTCATACACAGATGAGTTTGGATATCTTTACAACGTCTGGAATCGAATCTCTTTCAAGTTATTTATTTGACTATCCAACAAAATGAATAGTGCACAATGCATTTTTTATTGTAGGTAATGATGGGGATAGATATGCCAACTAAAAGATCTAGCAAACAACTGAAGAAAGTAGCTAGTGCTACACAGGTGTAGCAGCATAATCTTGAATTCAAGTGTTATTTAAACAGTAACTGTAATATTTATTCAAACACGTGTTCGTTTGAATAGTTTTTTCAATAATCAATCAAGTAACAATTTTCATAAATCAATCTTGGATCATAATTCAAGAGCTATCCGAACAAAAACCACAAGGTCACGTCAAACTCAAAATCAATAACGTCACGCCAGCTGATAGCTGTCAAAATTTACAAGTATTTTGCGATTTTGTTGCGTCTATTACAAAAACCATACGATAATGATTACATCATCCATAATTCTTCCGTCCCATGTCTCGATGTCCACTGACGTCATTAAACGTGTTCCCCATTCACGGGGCATTGCTTAGAAGTTTAGAGAATTGAGTACAAACTTCTTCAGTGCGTATCGGGCGGCTGTGTAGTGCGCGCGGAAATTTCAAAAATGGCGCATTCTTTAATGATATTCGATTTTGACCGTACGATAGTGGACGCTGACTCCGATGCTACTTTAATAGATAAATTGAGAGAAAAGCAGCCTCCGCCTGAGTGGGAAGCGGGAAATCATGACTGGACTCCGTATATGAGTGATGTAAGTTTTTTAAACTTGGCTGTATGTTCAGTTGCTCATGCTTGTGATTTTTACGCGTCCAAAAAAATGGCTTTTAGTCAGATTTTTTGTGATTTGGTTAATATTTATTTTGACTAGCCGTTTCCCAAGAACCTATAGAATCTGCTGCTAGTCTAATTCACTATAATAACGATATTCAGCTGAATAATAATAGTAAGTTTTTTACAATCGTGAAGAACCTATGATCATAGCCTACTTGAAATAAGCTTTCTTACAGCGTGTTCCGTTAAGACAGTATCTATAAGATAGCTATCTAGAACTCTATCTGGAACCTGTGAATCTAGCCGGTTTACACGTTAGTGAATAATAATCAGAAGTCTAACAAGTTTGTTAGACTTTCGAGCTAATTTTAGCTAAATAATTGCTAAGGAAAATATATTATTATAACCAGTTTGAAAAAATGCAGATTTTAAGTTTCGTACTACTAAAACGGGACCCTGTTACTAATTAGACAATGGTTACACGATCAATCTCGCGTCATTCCATTCCATCAGTCTGGATCATTCCGTCAGACTGACGCCAGAATGACGGACGAAAAACACGGTTTATTCTGGACCATCAGTCCGTCAAACCGGTTACCCATCATTCTGATCAGACTGATGGAATGGAATGACGCCAGACTGATCGTGTAACCCTTGTCTTACGGCCGTTCCCAATAACCTATCTATCTATGGATTTGCATACTAGAGATAGAATTTTGACATTAGCCCCATACAAGTAATGTCATATTCCTATCTCTAGTAAGCAAATCCAGAGATAGACAGAATATTGAATTCCGCAATTAGACTTCGATGTCTGTCCATCACCAGGCTGTATCTCAAGAACCATGATAGCTAGAGAGCTGAAGTTTTCACAGATGATGTATTTCTGTTGCCGCTATAACAACAAATACTAAAAACTATAATAAAATAAGAATTTTAGGTTGCTCCCATACAACAAACGTGAATTTTAGTACGAAAAACTTCGTGCGCTAGTCCGACTCGCACTTGGCCGGTTTTTTAGGGTTCCGTACCCAGAGGGTTAAACGGGAACCTATTACTAAGACTTCGTTGTCTGTCTGTCTGTCTCCACAATGTACCTATGGAAAGTTACAATTTTAAAATCCCATCAATCATATCCATTGTTATGAGATAATTATTATAATTTTATTATCGTCAAGGATTTTATAGAAGTTTCTGACAAATTATAATAATACTAGCATCCGCCAGTGGTTTCTCCCGCTTCCCGAGAGAACTACTTCCCGTACCCGGATAAAAAGTAGCCTATACGTTATTCTGATATCTAAGCTATATTTCTGCCAAGTTACATAAAAAAACCGTCCAGTAGTGTTTGCGAGAAAGACTAACAAACATACATCCTCGCAAACTTTCGCATTTATAATATTAGTAGGAAAAATAAGCTTTTTCCTTCTAGTCGTTATTAATGCTTTACTATCTAAATTCAGCTTAGGGTACAGACAACCTACCTGAATCTGTCAAATTTTACCAATCGAACATTAACCTTCCGCTATTGTGATAAAGTTGAAAATCTATTGAAGAAATTTGTCAGATTGTGGTTGGTTGATGTTCTGGCGTCTGTACATATTGCTAAGAGGAAGTTTGTGCCGTTTTTCGTATTTATTTTCGGGAAACACAGAGTTGTTTATTTTGGACATACGAATTGAATTTGTAGGCCAATAATCTATATCTATACTATCTATACTAATATTATAAAGAGGAAAACTTTGTTTGTTTGGTTGTAATGAATAGGCTCAAAAACTACTGGACCGATTTTAAAAATTCTTTCACCATTCGAAAGCTACATTATCCACGAGTGACATAGGCTATATTTTATCCGGGTACGGGCAGTAATTCCCACGGGATGCGAGTGAAACCGCGGGAAAACGGCTAGTAATATATATTTTCGAACCTAGCCGTTGCCTCATGGTCTTTACCCGCTTATTGAGGGAATTACTTCCCGGACAATTCCCGTGAAAAATTCCCGGAATCTGGAAGTTGGTGATTGATACACCCGCGCATCAGAGAGCACGTTGCAGTCGGTCCTGCTTGTGATCTCTCTCCGGTGGTGTCGAGTGACGTCCCATCGCGCTATGCTCGTAAGGGAATAGGGAGAGCACCTGTGTCACAGCAAATGCGCCGCAACTATAATATGTCCTGCGCAGCTGACTGATCTCCTTATATGAGAACAGCCGCCGTGGCCGACAATCTGCTAGGCAGCCAATGTTATAATGACTATTGTTTAAACTAAAATGGAGCAAAGTACTCCCTCGTGGCCATATTGAATAGATTCAGTGTTTGTTATCTTATAACATTCCCAGAGGAAATGCTAGTACATGTGTCTAGGTCTAGGTAGATAAATAGATAATTGGGTAGATAGATTAACTGCGGAAATCAATATTCTGTCTATCTCTGGATTTGTTTACTAGTGATAGGATTTTGACATTAGCCCCATACAAGTAATGTCAAATTTCTATCTCTGGTAAGCAAATCCAGAGTTAGATAGGTTATTGGGAACGGCCGTAAATTGGTGGGTCCCGGCTGTCATTTGGACATCGTTGGTAGTCGTTACGGGTAGTCAGAGGCCTGAAAGTTTGACAACCGGTCTGACCATCGGGTTGCCCGGGTAACTGGGTTGAGGAGTACATATAGGCAGTCGCTCCATGTGGCACACTGGTACTCAGCTGCATCGGTTAGACTGGAAGCCGATCCCAACATAGTAGGAAAAAGGCTAGGCAGGTGTGCAAAATGGCATATGCTACGATTTTGCAGCGTTGGTTTTCAGTTATAGCCTTTACCTATATAAAATACTTGCCCGCGGTTTCACCCGCGTCCCGAGGGAAGTCCTTCCTGTATCCGGACAAAATATAGCCTATGTTACTTGGGGATAATGTAGCTTTCGAATGGTGAAAGATTTTTTTAAATCGGTTCATTACTTCCAGAGATTAACCCCTACAAACAAACTTTCAAACTTACAAACAATTTTACCTCTTTATAATATTAGTATAGATAAGTAACTACAATACCTGTCATTGAAAAGAGTGTACCAAATTACAAGAACTGTGAGTCATTTTACTACATGACGCAGTGACCAACCCTTACAAATAAATATTAGCTATCGTAAAGTTAGACAAGGTCTTACCTTTCTAACGATGAGGTCAGTCTTACATGGAATAAAACAACCCTGGCAGCCCAATATCCCATAGTTAGATTATAAATAAATCAATAAATAAATATATCGGGACACCTTCTCACACACGGTCGGCTAGCCCCATGGTAAGCTATTAATTAGCCTGTGTTATGGGTGCTAAAACAACTGATAAACTACATTTTATAATTACCTGTATATTTTTATAAATAGATACATATTATAACACCCAGACCACAGCCAACAAACATGCTCATTACACAAATGTTGACCGTTCCGGGAATCATACCCGGGACCATCAGTTCGGCAGTTCGGCATGGTAACCATTGCGCCAACGAGATCGTCAAATCGTCAGTCGTCGAGATTGGATGTTGAACTTTCAGACTTCTGGCTACCCGTAACGACTGCTAAAGATGTATCAAACGAAGGCTCGGTTGCTTGATTTAATTTTAATTGCAGTGAAACCTGGTTAATTGGCATCTCTTGGGACCAGGATTTTGTATCATTTGAAGAGTTTTTTCATTTAAAAAGAGTCATTTATTCAAAGTAGGCTGAAAATCAGCACTTTTTGAAGGTCATTTTTTACAAATCAGCCTTCGAAACGCCGCCCTTTATCACTTCCTATGTGTTTTTCCTGGGAAGAAGAAGTGGTGGAACAAACTCCCCAGCAACACAAGTATGTCTGTATGGTTTGAAGAACCGGTTCTATACAAAATTAATAATTGAATGCATGAAGTATAAAATTTTATTATATACTACCTTCCGCCAGCGGTTTCACTCGCTTTCCCGTGGGAACTACAGCGCGTATCCGGATAAAAAGTAGTTAGTGCGTTCAAATAAACAAACAAACAAACAAACTCTTCAGCTTTATAATATTAGCATAGACTTAGCCATGTTTTAGTACAACCGTTCATACCCATACCTTTTACTCAAGCAGATACAAAAAAGAAAAATATTTGGATTAAGTTGCAGTATACAGCCCATTTCAAACTTGTACAGCACATCAAGTTACCACAATACGTCAAATTTCTGCAATAGATTTTCAACCTTATCACAATAGTGGAAGGTTATTTGTTCGATTGCTAAAATTTTACTGATTCGGGATACCGTGACGTGCTGTCGTCTGTACCTTAACGTGCCTTCCGAAACACGGGCTGCATCAGGTTATAAATAGCCAGGGGGCAAGGTTATTAGTTACCTGTACCATCAAAATACGCGAATAGTATCCAAAATTATCTATCTCTAGTTTTGGCAAAGTATCAATAGTAATGACCTTGGCTCTCGAACGATGCCAGTGAAATTATACTGTCTAATTTATAAGAGGAAGCGGTTATCAAATAATCTATACTAATATTATAAAGCTGAAGAGTTTGTTTGTTTGAACGCGCTAATCTCAGGAACTACTGCTCCGATTTAAAAATTCTTTCAGTGTTAGATAGGCCATTTATCGAGGAAGATTATAGGCTACTTTTTATCCGGGTGCGCGTAGTAGTTCCCGCGGAAAAGCGGGTGAAACCGCTGGCAGAAGCTATAATACATATAAAAATCAATGTCCTGACTCATTCACTAACTCATCAACGCAGGGCCCAAACCCGTGAACCTATAAAGCTGAAATTTTGCACAGAGGTTCATCTTAAAACTCTCATCATTTCATCTTCATCTTAAAAGTTCATCTTAAAGGGATAAGGATTACCCGAAATTCTCACTGGAACGGGAAAAAACGGTATTCTAAGTTTTAAGCTGACGAAGCCGCTGGCAGAAGCTTGTCTTCTATAATACCCTCGTCAAATAACTTTACCGCTCTGAACATCTGAGAGCTCGTGGCTAAGTAACAGCCGCACGGGTTGAAAGTTATCATCCTGTCATGACGAGTTCCTCCGTGTTTCGGAAGGCAGGATAAATTGGTGGGTCCCAGCTGTCATTTGAACGTCTTTGGCAGTCGTTACAGGTAGTCAGGAGCCAGAAAGTCTGACAACCAGTCTTACTAAGGGATATCGGATTGCCGAGTTAAGTAGGTTGAGGAGTGCAGACAGGCATTCTGGCATATGGCACACTAGTTTTCAGCTGCATCTAGTTAAACTGGAAGCCGATCCATATACCCGCCGACCCCCAACATAGTTGAGAAAAGACTAGGCAGATGATGGAAAGTAATTCCCTTGGAACTCTAGTAATACCACGGGCAAAAACTGACGTCCATAACCCAGTTACCCGGGCGATCCGATACTCCTTGGTAAGACTGGTTGTCAGACTTCGGACTACCCGTAACGACTGCCAGAGATAACCGCTGGGACCCACCAATATATCGTGCCTTCCGAAACACGGAAGAACTCGTTATGACAAGATGGTCACCCATGGAGCGACCGCGCCAAGCGTTGCTTAACCTTACGATCGATCGATCCGCGCGGCTTTGACTTAGCCACGAGATCACAAAATCACGTGTGTCAATGTAATTAGCTCGATAAAAATAATTAGATTTTGCGAGAATGTGTGGGCATTCCCTCCGGTATGTAGACGGAATATTAATTAGAATTGTTTGGTTCTCGCGTGATTGTATGGTAATTTTAATTTAATAGGTTATTAAAGATCTTGGCATACCTACCTACATAGCTTTAATAAGTCATGTTGTGCAGATGCCAGCAGGTCAAACTGTAAAATATTAGCAATCGAACATTAAACTTCCACTAAGTATTGTGGTAAGGTTGAAAATCTATTGCAGTAAATTGACGGATTGTGGTAACTTGATGTGCTGGCGTCTGTACACTGTTGCTGCTCCGAAGTTGGCTACTAATAACTTCATGATAGTCAAAATATATTAACAAAACACTACAGGTCCCGTCAGATAAATTTGCCGATCTGAAGTAAGCCATTTGACGCCTCACGCACGCTGAGATTCCCTATCGTATAGTGAAGTACACACTGAACATTGTTTCGATATTCGTAAATAAAGATTGATGGGGATATAATCAGCACTATTGCTCTTTGGTATAAATACACTACTTTTTTTGATATGGTAAATCATATGATGACCCCACCGTGGGTGCAGCGTGAGGGAGTGTCAGACTCCCGACTAAAACCTACCACGTTTCTGCTGGAGCCCATAGTGTAAGGGCGTTTGTCCACCGTCGCCTTCACCGGACCGTCACCGAGAACGAGATTATTTCGGGCCGAGTTTAATATGACGTAACGGCGATCGTTTGTCCATCACGACCGATATCGCTGGTTTAGTTTTACGGTGCGACGGCGACGGCGACGGCAGTGTGTGGACAAGTTCATATGTGTTTTGTATTGCCGGCACAACGGCCCGTCAAAATCTCGGGCGACGATCTAGCGGTTACGCTGATCTACTCGCAATTTCGGCGGCCGGAATGACGGCGGCCGGGTGACGGATGTGCGGTGGACACGCGGTTCAAGTAATGTATGTACCGCTACTTCGGCGCCGTCATCTCGTTCTTGTTGACGGGACGGTGACGGCGGCGGTGGAAAAACGCTCTAACTGTTTCACACTAGACTCCACAATATAAATGCATCCAGACATACAACAATTTATTGAACTCGTAACTACAAGTTACTTTTACCCGGGTGCTGGGAGTAGTACCCCACGGTTTTGAGGAAAAACCGCAGCAGCATCCAGCATGACTAACAGAGAATCACAATAGTCAAGTGTGATATAAATTAGCACTCGTTTGACGTGTACATGACTCTTGTTCTATTAACACAATAGTTTATCATACCTGCACGATTGACGGCCAGTTTCACCGGTTCTAGATAAAGTTCTAAGTAGCTATCTGCTAGATAGTGCCATAGAAATTAGTAGTCAACCCTCTTTATTTTGTTAGTATGGATAAAATGATCCCTATCTAATGGATCTCTCATAATTTTCAGGTATTCGAGCACGCCTACTCAGCAGGGTTGAGCCGTGACGATATCCTCCACTGCATCGGGTCCATGAGACCCACCCCAGGAGTGAAGGAGCTGATCAAGGCGCTGGCTGACGAGGGATGGCATATAGTCATTATTTCCGATGCTAATAGTGTCTTTGTTGAGCATTGGTTGAAGGCTAATGGGTTGAGGGTGAGTTCTTGACCCCTAATGGGGTCTAGGTTTTGGTAATGTTAGAAAATATGTGTTTCTCGTGTTACTCTTTCACGAAATGGCTGAGAGGATTTGAAAGCAGCTGAAACCGCTATGAAAAGCTAGTACTAATATAGTTTTATTTTTTTTTTTGTTTGTTTGTATGTAAATACTCCGAAACTCCTGAATCGAAAAAAAAAACTGTTGGAAAACTACGCTGTTCTCGAGTGATATAGACTATGTCTATGCCCAGGTACGTTTAGTTCCGTTGGGAAGCAGAAGAAGCCGCCGGCGGAAGCTAGTTATTAATATTATATACGCGAAGATTGTAATATATGTATATAGGCGGATGGATGTATGGATGTTTGTTACTCTTTCACGTTAAAACTGATCGACGGATTTTGATGAAATTTGGCAGTACCTAATAAGCTTACATACTACAATAACATATAGGCTACTTTTTATCCATAACTAGAAGTATTTCTCCCAAAAAAGCGGGTGAAACCGCGTGAAAAACAACTAGTAACATATACAAGAACCAACCTTGATAAATAGCAGTTATATCTTACTACAAAACCAACATTGACGTAGTTCATGCATTGAACATTCACGTGAAAATTAGACCTTAACATATGTATGGAAGTTAATTAACACTACTGTAGTAAGTAATAGTGCACTATTATATTGGTTGTTTGTACGTCTGTTACGAGCATGTGACTCGAAAACAAAAGGGTCCTTATGAAGTAGCTATTTTTTCCCGCCCCAAGAGGGAACTACTTCTATGAACAAGAATTTTTAAAAAAACCGGCCAAGTGCGAGTTGGACTCGCGCACGAAGGGTTCCGTACCATTATCTATGAAAAAAGTTCTAAGGAATGGTCAAGTGTGATTTATTTAAGTTGCACATTATTTCTAATAGATGGCGCTACTAGTATACAATTTTGCAATTATATAAAATTTTGCAATTAATTAATATGAATCAACAGCCTTAATAATGTATTTTTTTTTAAATTTTTAGTATTTGTTGTTAAAGCGGCAACGGATATACATCATTTGTGAAAATTTCAGCATTCTAGCTATCACGGTTAATGAGATACAGCCTGGAGACAGACAGACAGACAACCAACGAAGTCTTAGTAATAGGGTTCTGTTTTACCCTTTGGGTACGGAACCCTAAAAATTATTCTTCACTTAATCTTTGAAACCCTTACTAATGATATAAGTAAATCTATACTAATATTATAAAGCGCGCTAATCTCAGGAACTACTGGTCCGATTTGAAAAAATCTTTCAGTGTTAGATAGCCCATTTATCGAGGAAGGCTATAGGCTACTTTTTATCCGGGTGAGCCAAGTAGTTCCCACGGGCCGCGGGTGAAGCCGCTGGCAGAAGCTAGTATATAATAAAGGAAGTTAATGGTTTCTTCGAAGACAAATCGTTCTAAACATAATAATTATACCTCTGTTAGCATCTGAGTAAGCGCCAGAGGATTTTTCAAGGATTCATTGCATATCGTCTTTATTATCGCGTTAAAAACTTACCTATGTCGATAGAAATCTATAGTTTGTTATATTTGATGTCTTAAGAAATCTCTCTACAGTCATCTGCCTAGCCTTTTCCCAACTACGTTGGGGTCGGCTTCCAGTCTAACCGGATGCAGCTGAGAACCAGTGTTTTACATGGAGCGACTGCCTGTCTGACCTCCACAACCCAGTTGGCCAACTTCCAAACTCCAGGCTGCTTTTTGTGAAAGCTTCTAAAACCCACAAAGCAATTTCGGCCTGGCCCGGGAATCGAAACCGAGGCCCGTGGCACGGCAGTCGCGCTATGCGACCACTAGACCAATGAGGCAGTTAAGCTCTGTGCCTACTGAACCAATTTCAAAAATTCTTTTAGCAATAAATATCCAAATTATTTGTGACTGTCATAGGCTATATTTTATCCTTATATTGGAAGTAACAGCCTCAGGAGGTGAATGAAATNCACGGACCGACCGCGCCAAGCGTTGCTTAACCTTTATGATCGATCGATCCGTGCGACTTTGACTTAGCCACGAGCTCTTCGAGAAATCTCTACAGTAAAACCTGAAATTCTGAATTTGTACTCATCTCGCCATAACATCTTTCAAGATAAGGAAAGCAGCACATATTTACTCTCACATGAAAAAGTCTCTCTTCCATGTATTTTATTTTTAACTTAACTAATATCAATTGATTGCCGATATATATTCTACTAGCTTCTGCCAGCGGTTTCACCCGCGTCCCATGGGAATTACTCGGCGCACCTGGATAAAAAGTAGCTCATAGCCTTCCTCGATAAATGGGCTATTTAACACTAAAAGAATTTTTCAAATCGGACCAGTAGTTCCTGGGATAAGCGCGTTCAAACAAATAAACTCTTCAGCTTTATAATATTAGTACAGATTCATAGATATTCTATATCTAGACCTTTTTTTTGATGGGAAATCATCAGATCACTCACGCTGTGGTTGACAGCGTGAGTGAGTGTCAGACTTTTACTGACTAAAACCCACCGTGTTCCTTCGGGAGCCCACAGTGTATCTGATCACTTTTACTAACAATCCCGTAGCCCGTGCTATATCTCGACTTTATCATGGCGTCCTAGCCGATTGTGCCGACCAAGGCGGCTGTTCTCATATAAGGAGATCAGCCAGCTGCGCAGGGCATATGATAGTGCACAAAAATTTGCGCAGACACAGGTGCACTCCCTATTCCCTCACTCTCATATCCCGATGGGACGGCAATCCGACACGACCGGAGAAACAATTTAAAGACACCAAACTATTTTTTGAAATCACATGTATTATACATAATAAAATTACTTTTCTTGTTCCAGGATTGCATAACCGAGATTATAACGAACCCGGCCCACTGGGCCGGCGATAAGCTCTTAATAAAGCCGTATATGCACCAAACTGCATGTGCAAGGTGCCCCCCCAACTTGTGCAAGAAATCTGCCCTGCTGCAGTGGATATCAAAGGCTAAATATGACAAATTTGTCTACTGTGGAGATGGAAGAAATGATTTTTGTCCTGTTACTGTGTTGCCTGAGCATGTGAGTATTTGGCTAGCCTGTTCCTTTGGTGTAAAATGTGTTATGAAAACCCTGTCCGAGCTTTGAGGATATTGTTGGGTAATTAAGTTAGATTCTGGTAATGGAATCTTATCGCTTATAAGTATAAAAAATACCTCAAAAAAGTCTAAAATCCTACTAATATTACACATGCGAAAGTTTGTGAAGACGTATGTATGTTTGTAACTCTAACACGCAAAACTACTGGACGGATTTTGATGAAACTCGGCAGTAATAATAATAGCTTTTATATCATAACATGCAGGTTACTTTTTATCCGGATACAGGAAGAAGTTTCCTCAGGACGCGGGTGAAACCGCGAGAACACAGCTATCCCTACTAATATTATAAATGCGAAAGTAACTCTGTCTGTCTGTCTGTCTGTTACGCTTTCACGCCTAAACCAGTGAGCCGATTTTGATGAAATTTGGTACAGAGATAGAATAGACCCTGAGGAACAACATAGGCTACGTAGGCTTTTTATCCGGGTGCGGGATATAGTTCCCTCATGAAGCGGGCGAAGCCGCTGGCAGAAGCTAGTATTTCATAAAATTACGTGTTTTTTGTACCCTAAAGGCTCCGAAACTACTGAACCTATATGAAAAATTATTTCACTGTTGGAAAGTTACACTACCCGAGTAACATAGGCTATATTTTATCCGTATACGGGAAGTAGTTCTCCCGCTACACGAGTGAAACCACTAGCAACAGCTAGTATATCACAAAAAACTTAATATTTGAACTAAAATATATTTTTTTCTTTTTACAGACAATAGTATGTCCTCGCATGGGCTATCCCCTCCACGATCTCATTAAAAAGGATTCAGCCTCCCCCACTCCTTTAGTGAAAGCTAGGATAGTGCCGTGGGTTTACTTGACTACCGTGCTGGCAACACTGTACCCGGGACGGACGGACAGCAGGATTGGTATGTGATATTATTGGTTAAGTTTTTGTTTTTTTAATTTCTAATTCTTAAAGGAATAAATGATTTTTATTTGTTGAGATTTTTTTTTATTGTTTTGCTACTAATCCTACTTCCTAATCCTTACTAATATTATAAATCGGAAAGTGAGTTTGTTTGTTTGTTCCGCTTTCACGCCGTAACTACTGAACCGATTGCTTTGAAATTTTGCAGACGTAAAGTTAGAAGTCCGGATTAAATAATAGGGTACTTTTTATCCCGAAAAAAATAGATATTCCCGAGGGAAAACAAAAATATTGTTTGCTTGATGGATGGATTGTAGATGGCGCTGTGTGTCGTTTAACGAATTCCACGCGGGCGAAGCCGCGGGCGGAAAGCTAGTAATAATATTATAAATGCGAAAATTTGTGAGGATGAATGTATGTGTATGTTTGTTACTCTTTCACGCAAAAACTAATAGATGGATTTGGGTGAAAATTGGCAGTAATATAGCTTATACATCAGAATAACATATAGGCTACTTTTTATATGGGTACGGGAACTAGTTCCCTCGGGAAGCGGGCGAAACCGTTGGCGGGAGCTAGTCTATAATAATGGCGTCCTAGCTGATTGTCGGCCACGACGGCTGTTCCATATAAGGAGATCAGCAGCATATTATAGTGCAGGCGCACTTGCTGTGACACAGGTGCACTTCCTATTCCCTCACTCCCATAGCGCGGTGGGGGGCACTCCGACACCACCGGAGATACATCACAAGCAGGACCGACACCAACCTGCGACACGATGCAGGGGTGTATCAATCACCAACTTCCAGACTTCGGACTGCTTTGTAAAAGTTTCTAAAACCACAAGCGATTTCGGCCCAACCCGGGAATCGAACCTGAGACCTCGTGCACAGCAGTCGCAATATGCGACAACTAGAGTAAAAGCTGAAGTGTTAGTTTGAACAAGATAATCTCAGGAACTATTCTACCGACTTGCAAAAATATTTTATTTAGTGTTAGATGGCTCATTTATCGACGTAGGTTATAGACTGCTTTTATCCGAGTGCACGGAGTAGTACCCACAGGCCGCGAGCGAAAGCTAGTGTTATGGATAAATATTATGCGATTTAAATCGTTTAAGTCGTGGTGGCACAGAGGGCAAAGCCAACCTCTCAAGTATGAGTTGTCTGGGTTCGATTCCAGGTCAGGCAAACACCAATGCAACTTTTCTAAGTTTGTATGTAGTTTTTAAGTGTATCTTAGACACCAAAGGCTAATTAACGGTGAAGGAAAACATCTCGAGGAAACCTGGACTATAAAGTGTGAGTACAGCAACCCGCATCTCTCGCACGTGGTGATTAACGCTCAATCCTTCTCTGTGTGAGAGGAGGCCGCAGCACTGCAGTGCGACGATACAAAGGCCGATGATTATTGGATCGTTTGGGTCGATAGGAATAAAAATTGCAAATTATATCTAACATCTTTTATTACGACAAATAACTTATAAAGTTTATAGACAATATTTCTTATTTTTTAAATAAAAAGCGCATACGACGCCATCTAGCGTCTCGTTAAGCAACACATTTTAATAGGTACAGGCGACGGCACATCAACCTACCTCAATCTGTCAAATTTCTCCAATAGATTTTCAACCTTATCACAATAGTGGAAGGTTAATGTTCGATTGGTAAAATTTGACAGATTCATGTAGCTTGATGTACTGTCGTCTGTACATTAAGCTTAAACCTACGAGAAATCTACCAACAAGCTTTTTGGTAGAAATTTAAGTTTCCACATAGCAACATCGAATGGTTATTTTGATATGGCAACATTATCTGGCAGTGATAAGCAAGCCTGTTGGTAGATTGTCTCATTTCTAACATTATTTTGTTATTTTAATACTGATGATAATAATTAGGTCGTAAATGCGTTGATAAGTGTTACCATTTCATAAATTTTCTACCTTTATGGTAGTAAATAAATAGGGAATGCTTTAAATTACATTTTTCTTATGACTAACTTAGGAAATGACTTATTGTGTTATTAGTTGTATTAAATAAATTGGTTATACGAAACTTTTGTCAAATCTTGTGTCAAAATCCAGATTGAAGTGTATAAAATAATAAAACTTCTCAGATTAATTCTTGCACGTCAAGATGTATGCTCTTTTATATAAAAAAAAAAATCGAACATAAAACGATTAATGACAGCACAGTGACATTATTTTAAGATCCTTAACCAAATAAACGATTATTTTTACCTAAAGTTAACTAACCTATTGCAAACTCAACACAGTAATTATTTAAATAATTAAAAGCAACAAATAACACAATAAACTATTTCTAAATAAACCTACTTACAATTACTTTACAAGCTGATTCAGCAACATAATAATATAATAATTATAAATACTTTATTTATAATTCATATTATAAGTTTAATATTTTTACAAAATCTCTAAAAAAAAGATATGAGGCTTTGACTTTAAAAGTTATAAAAAATAATGATAAAATAATGAAGCTCTCGTCAAATAAGTTTGCATCTCTGAAGTTAGTTATTTGACGTCTCCCGCAAGCGCAGTACGGTTTTTAACCAACATCCAAAAAAGTAGAATATCTCTTTGGTTAGTACAGAAGCCAGCAGGTCAACCTACCCCAATCGGTCAAATTTTACCAATCGAACATTAACCTTCCACTATTGTCATAAGGTTGAAAATCAATTGAAGAAATTTGACAGATTGAGGCAGGTTAACGTGTTGGCGTCTGTCATTTTGGTTATTGTGAAGACATTTGTAGCTATCTTCGGGACGGTAAACTTATCTGACGAGAACTTTACATCTGTAGTTGCATATATCATTCCTTTCTATATCTTTTAAAGCGTTTTGCTTAAAGCTAACTTACTTAAATAAGTAATATAAACGTCTTTAAGATGGCAAGATTGTATTAAGATAAGTTTTTTTCAACTTTCGCGTTGAAAAATGGAAAATAAAATTTAAAAAAGTTACTGAAACGTGCATTTTGTGATGTATGCTAGTTTTGGGGGTATTTAGGCGTTTTGAAACTTAATAGTTAAATTCTGTGAAAAACGTAAAGATCTGGAATATTTTTTTTAAACGTGGTTTTAAAAAAAGTACCGGCTTTGCAATATTTGAACCATCATCTCGAATAAAGTTAATGATCTAAACTTTGTAATAAAGCAGTACTTTTAGAAACTCCATTTTATCATAAGGCGACAGTTGTTCAACCTACCCAAATCTGTCAAATTTTGCCAATCAAAGACTTACCTTCCACTATTGTGATAAGGTTGAAAATCTATTGAAGAAATTTGACAGATTGAGGCAGGCTGATGTGCTGTTGTCTGTACATAGGCCTTTTTTGGCATACATAGGTATGAAAAAAGCCTGGTTGTTTTACTTTAAAAGGTTCATTAGGGAGACTAGAAAATATCAGGTTGCTAAATTAAGCTGTCTGTATAAAATGTCAGTTTCCAATTTTTACCCAATAACCATAATGTTGTAAGCCTAAAACTTTAAATTTCTACTATTCTGATAATTTATTATTTTCTTAATTTATTTAAACGCCAATAGATTACAGATTACATAATACCTAAAAACTAACTTAAATAATAATTTTTAATATAAAAAATAAACAACATATCAAATAATAATTATATGATTAATAATAAATATTTAGTTTAATTACATGAAATGAACACAATGATATCATATTTTTTTGCAAATAATTTTAATTTTCTGCAATAATGTCATGGATTTAAATATTTCATCATTATTTTTATGACACTGCTGGATAAAACATCCAATGTTTATTTCAATTTAATAATTATATTAAAATAATCGATAATTAACTTACAATTTACAATAATTTCAACATTTTGTTTTTTCCATAAAATTAAGAGCCTCATTCGTTAAAAAAATCAACCATTTCACTTTTCAAAATAGTATTTTAAATTATTACGACGAAATTAGCAGATTTATTTAAGCGTATTTCACATCGGAAAAAACATTTTATAGTATAAAGGCCAACACATGAACCTACCTTAATCTGTCAAATCTCTTCAATAGTTTTTCAACTTTATCACAATAGTGGAAGGTTAATGTTCGATTGGTAAAATTTGACAGATTCGTCTCGGTTGGCCTGCTGGCGTCTATACATTTACCCCTTATGTAAACAATGTTTTTTTTAGACCGGTTAAAGATTGCTCTGAAGTGGTATTATTTGTCTTATACTATTATTTAGTTTATATATATTAAAGGTAAGACTTTAGGTACTAGTACATAATTGTATTTAGGTACCTACTTCTGCTGAAAAACATGAATAGTCTTCATTGCTTATGTATGTTTGAAAAAGGTGTCTTTTTTTACAAAATGGATATACATTTTTGTCGGATATTCGTTTGTTATATACTCAATGTTAAAATAGATTATATTTCTAGGATATTATTGGATATAAAACGCCTACTCTACTCATTTAGGCCGCTACTACTTTCGTGTATAATTCTTATTTCGAAAATGGGAGGATAAATTCGTTTGCTTAATATTGTATTAATTTTTTTGAATAAACTGCAATAATTTTTGTTAAAAAATCATATTATATACTCAGATATAACATGATTTTAAATATTTTCAAAATAAAAGGAAATTGACAGATAAGTTTAATTTACATTTACAATTTAAAATATAATGTAACCCAATACCTATACATATTGCGTTTAGGCTTATGATAATTTATTTCAAAAAAATAATAATAATAAAAAAATCTAAATGTATGTATTTTTAATGCAGTTTATTAAAAAAAATACTATATAAACTGTATGAGTAATTTTTCTTACGTTAAAAACCATCTTTAGGATATATCGCGACGCGAGCATTTCCACAAAATGGTTCTAAATTCTACTTTTTTATATAAATGCTACAATTATACATTTTGTAAGGATACTGGTAATTGTATAGTTTAAAAAAAAGCGTGATTTATTGTTTATTGCCGGGGTGAGCTCGTTGATATCAGTGTTGCCATGTTTTGTTATTTAACAAGGCTTTTGTACTTTGGAAACTGATTTTTGTTTATTTTATAATAAAACAAAAATAACGGTTTATAAACAAAATAAGGCCGTTATTAAATACAATCAAATTCTACCACGTGTCTAACCATTTTAAGAATGGCAACACTTAAATGTCAGATTGAGAGTTTTTTTCAAAAATAATGGTGTTATCACAAAAGAGTTAAGCAAAGTTTTTTTAAGATGTCTGTTTTTTTGCAATAATACCATTATATATTTTACAAAACTTTAAAGATTTAAAATTATTACAAAACGGGTGTAGTAGGTACAGACGACAGCACAACAAGTTACCACAATCTGTCAAATTTATGCAATAGATTTTCAACCTTATCGTAATGGCGGCAGGGTAATGTTCGATTGGTATAATTTGACAGATTTGTATGCGTTGACCTGCTGTTGTCTGTACATTAAATTCATCGGGCTATTTTTAACAATTACATATTTGACATAGCATGGCTAAAATCAGTTTTTAAAGGTATTTATGACTGGGGGTATTTTATGACAGGGGGTATTTATGACAAGGGGAGTAAATGACAAGGGGAGTAAATGACAATGGGGGAGTGACATGGTCAGTCTTTCAATGGAAAGGGTTATTGCGAGCGCACTTCTTACCGCAAGCGCACTTCCTGACTATTTCTATATCTTTGGTGTATCTCGTACCGTCGGAGCAGACTAATCTTATCTGAAAATTACAAAAAAAATGGTTTTAAAATCGTCATTAATACCTAACAGACAGACATGTGTTGCTGGGGAGTTTGTTGCGCCACTTCTTCTCAGTAAAAACACACAGGAAATGGTGAAGGGCGGGCGTTTATGGGGCTTTCTTATGTAATTTTGACGTTCGAAAAGTGCCCGAAAGAGTATTCGAAACCCCCGTGCCTGTGAGGACACGTAAAGCGTCCCCGAATGCTACTCAGTAGCAGTCGTTGTTACAATTCCACGTCAGAGGCCGTCAGGAGTTGAGAAAACTCTGACACTAGGGCTTGTTAGGTGATTAAACCCGCAGCTAACTCAATGAGAAGAATTAATTCTATAATTCTTAAAAGAACAACATACCTTTCTCTTCTTAGTCTTCCTAGGCCCGCAGCAGTGTCCCTTAGCGCAGCCCCCCGCCTGCCCCGCGTGGGCCGCAGCGCCGGCGCGGGACACGCAGCGCGCGCCCCGCACGGCGCGACGCGAGCGGCACAGACCCTCCGTTATTATCTCGCGGGTCGCTTCCTGCAATTATATTATTAAGTTATTTAAGGTATGTTTTTCGGGGTTTTGATTGATAGGAAAACATATCTATCATACCTTATACAGTGCCACCGCGATTAATGTTCAGATGACAGCTGTCAGTTTTCTAGGTATGATAGCATTTTTTACTGACTGACAGCAACAGTCAAATATACAGACAACAGCAGGTCAACGCATACGAATCTGTCAAATTTTACCAATCAAACGTTAACCTACCTCCATTGTGATAAGGTTGAAAATCGATTATAGAAATTTGACAGATTGTGGTAGGGTTGCCATCCGTCCGGGTTTTCCCGGATTTGTCCTCGTTTAGAGGGCGTCCGGGGAGCGTCCGGGGAAGGTTTCATTTGTAGACCGGGTTTTAAAAAATAAAAGAAATTGGGTCGCCCGCCCGCGAGACACGCACTATGCTCATTTTTACAATAAATAAAGACAGGTTGCGACCCGACTTTGCGAAAATTTCGCGCTCGCTTCGCTCGCGCATATTCTAAATATCATCATCTGGCCAACTCGGACTTGCACATGGAAGGTTGCATACTATTAGCTATAAAACAGTTAAAATCACGTTTGTTTTATGGGAACATAGCCTAAAATACTTATTTTATTCTAGTTTTCAATAATTGTTGTTATAGCGCCAACAAAAATACATCATCTGTAAACAATTCAACTGTTTAACTGTCTGTGACAGGCGAATAGGGAAGTCTTTGTAATAGGGTCTCGTTTTACGGTTTGGGTACGGAACCCTAGAAATTACCATGTCTTACTTATCAACCTAGCAAGCACGGTCCCAAAACTGTAATTATCTGGTTGAAAAATCTTCTAAATAATCAGTATTCAACTTGTTCACATCTAATGGTGTTTTGAATTAAAATTTTTAACGACGTTCAGACAGTCAGAAGGAGAAATACTATCGTATTCCAAAAACTATCGTGACTATAAAAGATTTCTCAATAATAACAAAAAAGGTGGCGTTCGCTCCGCTCACGCATCTTGTCACTATTTCCTGCTGTTTTTTTATTCAAGCATATAATAAAATTGCACTCGCTTGTCCATCACCCGTCCAAAAAACTAAAAAATCGCGAATTCTGTTACTGCTAGTGCTTTTTTCCCCCAAACATTTTGTCACTCGCGCCTTCAGAGGTGATATATATTTTTTTATAGGATTTGTCAAAAACCAAAACAACTCTACTTACAACATAAAAATTTCGCGCTCGCTCCGCTCGCGCATCTTACTTAACCCTTTTCTTTACATTTATGAATTGACGGTGAAGACTTAATTAAGCATTTCTCCAAAAAGTTCAAGCTCATTAGATCTTACTTATGATCATCAAGAACCCAAACGCGACATCTCGGTCTTTCAAAAATACAGAAAAGTAAATTTTAAGTATGGTGTTTTAAGGTGCTTAATAGAAAAATAACAAGTTATCCCGGGTCCCAACCTAGGCATCACCGCCTGGAGGGGCCTCATTTTGCTATTTGCCCCGCTGCCCCGGTAACCTAGCTACGCCACTGCACGGCCCGTTCGTAAAAGATCTTGTTGACATGTCCGGCTTTTGGACTCTAAAATCCGGGGTTTTCACGCGTCTTGTCCTGTTTTCCAAATTTTAGAGATGGCAACCCTAGATTGTGGTAACTTGATGTGCTGTCGTCTGTACAAAACGGTCAGATTTTACCGTTAAACATAAATTGGGATTGTTTTACTTGGATCGAAGAATTGTCTAGAATTTCCTCTGCACATACCTTTCTACAAGCTCCAGTGGGTGTCGCCTGTGAGGGTCCATGTTCTGACGGCACCTGCTGCTTGTGAGAGGGGGCGGCTGTGAAGATAAATTCATAGTAAATTGTAGTTTTCAAGAAAACTGACGTTTATGAGAGTGTAACTTGGGTTAAGTAAACTTTACTTAGGGATTTTGGAACACAATTCACGCCAGCTGTTCTCATATAAGGAGATCAGCCAGCTGCGCAGGACATATTATAGTGCACAAGCATTTGCGCAGTCACAGGTGCACTCCCTATTCCCTCACTTTCATAACCCGATGGGGGGGCGCCCGACACCACCGGAGAGAGATCACAAGCAGGACCGACATTAAAGTGCTCTTCGATGCACGGGTGAATCAATCACCAAGTTCCAACTCCGGGCTGCTTTGTGAAAGTTTCTAAAACCCACAAAGCGATTTCGGCCCGCCCCGGGAATCGAACCCGAGACCTCGTGCTCAGCNGCACTCCCTATTCCCTCACTTTCATAACCCGATGGGGGGGCGCCCGACACCACCGGAGAGAGATCACAAGCAGGACCGACATTAAAGTGCTCTTCGATGCACGGGTGAATCAATCACCAAGTTCCAACTCCGGGCTGCTTTGTGAAAGTTTCTAAAACCCACAAAGCGATTTCGGCCCGTCCCGGGAATCGAACCCGAGACCTCGTGCACAGCAGTTGGCTATGCGACCACTAGACCAACGAGGCAGGCAAAATTACCAAGGTTTAGAAATGGATGGGTGTGCATACCTGGCGAGGCTTGCACGTTGCTGATGGCTTGCTTGCGTTGTGCTAGCTTGGTTCCTTGAGTTATTACTGGAGCTCCACCTGAGTGTAGAAAACAGTTCAATTTTAATAATTATTAATGACGTAGGGTTTAAGCACAGATTCCACCAAAGCGGAACGGAGAAGATTTCAAACACACTGACCTCTATAATACCACTGGACTGGATGCTGTCAAGGTTTTTTTAGGCCTGTTTGATAATCGCCATTTTGGCGCTGTCGGTCGTAGCGAGTTTCTGTGGTACTAAAACAGTGGCCCCTTACTGGTCCATATCAGCCACGTCATACATCATAAAGTGTCAAACATTTGCATTATACATCAAAATTAGTTCGCTGGAAACTCGCTTCAAAGCGACACAAAAAAAATGCTGTCAAACGCTTGGAACAGCCTGTCCAGTGGTATAATAGAGGTCAATGTTTCAAACAGGTCAATTCTGCTATCTAAACGTCTCGTCTAGCAGTATCCGCACTCAGTAGCTATGTTCCTGAACGGAGACATTCTATTGGTTCTTTCAAAACTTCTTCATCTTGGTAGTCAGTGCCTTAGAGTTAGGACGACTCAAAGGTCACAAAAAATGTTTATATTTGTTATAAACATTTTTTGTTTTATATTTGTTTGTTAGTATTACAAACAAATATAAAAGAAAGGTAAATGGTAATAAAAAAATGGTGTCTGTCTGTTGTGCTTCTAATTTAATAAAATTAGTTAGACCGGGATGGTTGGCGGTCGTTAAGGGAGGCTTAAGTTCAGCAGTGGACGGCAATCAGCTATGATGATGATGTTGATGATGAGCTTCACCAATGCATCTTTTGATGATGGACATGACCTGTTCCGATTGTTATCACCTGCACTGATCTGTTCCATCGGGTCCTGTACTACACCACGCACTGATACTGATAGAAGCCCTCAGTTCGCACTGAGGCCCGGCGGTGCCGGCCCTGCAGCGGCACGTGTAGTCTGACGGCGCACACGGGTCCTGTACTACACCACGCACTGATACTCACTGATAGAAGCCCTCAGTTCGCACTGAGGCCCGGCGGTGCCGGCCCTGCAGCGGCACGTGTAGTCTGACGGCGCACACGGGTCCTGTACTACACCACGCACTGATACTCACTGATAGAAGCCCTCAGTTCGCACTGAGGCCCGGCGGTGCCGGCCCTGCAGCGGCACGTGTAGTCTGACGGCGCACACGGGTCCTGTACTACACCACGCACTGATACTCACTGATAGAAGCCCTCAGTTCGCACTGAGGCCCGGCGGTGCCGGCCCTGCAGCGGCACGTGTAGTCTGACGGCGCACACGGGTCCTGTACTACACCACGCACTGATACTCACTGATAGAAGCCCTCAGTTCGCACTGAGGCCCGGCGGTGCCGGCCCTGCAGCGGCACGTGTAGTCTGACGGCGCACACGGGTCCTGTACTACACCACGCACTGATACTCACTGATAGAAGCCCTCAGTTCGCACTGAGGCCCGGCGGTGCCGGCCCTGCAGCGGCACGTGTAGTCTGACGGCGCACACGGGTCCTGTACTACACCACGCACTGATACTCACTGATAGAAGCCCTCAGTTCGCACTGAGGCCCGGCGGTGCCGGCCCTGCAGCGGCACGTGTAGTCTGACGGCGCACACGGGTCCTGTACTACACCACGCACTGATACTCACTGATAGAAGCCCTCAGTTCGCACTGAGGCCCGGCGGTGCCGGCCCTGCAGCGGCACGTGTAGTCTGACGGCGCACACGGGTCCTGTACTACACCACGCACTGATACTCACTGATAGAAGCCCTCAGTTCGCACTGAGGCCCGGCGGTGCCGGCCCTGCAGCGGCACGTGTAGTCTGACGGCGCACACGGGTCCTGTACTACACCACGCACTGATACTCACTGATAGAAGCCCTCAGTTCGCACTGAGGCCCGGCGGTGCCGGCCCTGCAGCGGCACGTGTAGTCTGACGGCGCACACGGGTCCTGTACTACACCACGCACTGATACTCACTGATAGAAGCCCTCAGTTCGCACTGAGGCCCGGCGGTGCCGGCCCTGCAGCGGCACGTGTAGTCTGACGGCGCACACGGGTCCTGTACTACACCACGCACTGATACTCACTGATAGAAGCCCTCAGTTCGCACTGAGGCCCGGCGGTGCCGGCCCTGCAGCGGCACGTGTAGTCTGACGGCGCACACGGGTCCTGTACTACACCACGCACTGATACTCACTGATAGAAGCCCTCAGTTCGCACTGAGGCCCGGCGGTGCCGGCCCTGCAGCGGCACGTGTAGTCTGACGGCGCACACGGGTCCTGTACTACACCACGCACTGATACTCACTGATAGAAGCCCTCAGTTCGCACTGAGGCCCGGCGGTGCCGGCCCTGCAGCGGCACGTGTAGTCTGACGGCGCACACGGGTCCTGTACTACACCACGCACTGATACTCACTGATAGAAGCCCTCAGTTCGCACTGAGGCCCGGCGGTGCCGGCCCTGCAGCGGCACGTGTAGTCTGACGGCGCACACGGGTCCTGTACTACACCACGCACTGATACTCACTGATAGAAGCCCTCAGTTCGCACTGAGGCCCGGCGGTGCCGGCCCTGCAGCGGCACGTGTAGTCTGACGGCGCACACGGGTCCTGTACTACACCACGCACTGATACTCACTGATAGAAGCCCTCAGTTCGCACTGAGGCCCGGCGGTGCCGGCCCTGCAGCGGCACGTGTAGTCTGACGGCGCACACGGGTCCTGTACTACACCACGCACTGATACTCACTGATAGAAGCCCTCAGTTCGCACTGAGGCCCGGCGGTGCCGGCCCTGCAGCGGCACGTGTAGTCTGACGGCGCACACGGGTCCTGTACTACACCACGCACTGATACTCACTGATAGAAGCCCTCAGTTCGCACTGAGGCCCGGCGGTGCCGGCCCTGCAGCGGCACGTGTAGTCTGACGGCGCACACGGGTCCTGTACTACACCACGCACTGATACTCACTGATAGAAGCCCTCAGTTCGCACTGAGGCCCGGCGGTGCCGGCCCTGCAGCGGCACGTGTAGTCTGACGGCGCACACGGGTCCTGTACTACACCACGCACTGATACTCACTGATAGAAGCCCTCAGTTCGCACTGAGGCCCGGCGGTGCCGGCCCTGCAGCGGCACGTGTAGTCTGACGGCGCACACGGGTCCTGTACTACACCACGCACTGATACTCACTGATAGAAGCCCTCAGTTCGCACTGAGGCCCGGCGGTGCCGGCCCTGCAGCGGCACGTGTAGTCTGACGGCGCACACGGGTCCTGTACTACACCACGCACTGATACTCACTGATAGAAGCCCTCAGTTCGCACTGAGGCCCGGCGGTGCCGGCCCTGCAGCGGCACGTGTAGTCTGACGGCGCACACGGGTCCTGTACTACACCACGCACTGATACTCACTGATAGAAGCCCTCAGTTCGCACTGAGGCCCGGCGGTGCCGGCCCTGCAGCGGCACGTGTAGTCTGACGGCGCACACGGGTCCTGTACTACACCACGCACTGATACTCACTGATAGAAGCCCTCAGTTCGCACTGAGGCCCGGCGGTGCCGGCCCTGCAGCGGCACGTGTAGTCTGACGGCGCACACGGGTCCTGTACTACACCACGCACTGATACTCACTGATAGAAGCCCTCAGTTCGCACTGAGGCCCGGCGGTGCCGGCCCTGCAGCGGCACGTGTAGTCTGACGGCGCACACGGGTCCTGTACTACACCACGCACTGATACTCACTGATAGAAGCCCTCAGTTCGCACTGAGGCCCGGCGGTGCCGGCCCTGCAGCGGCACGTGTAGTCTGACGGCGCACACGGGTCCTGTACTACACCACGCACTGATACTCACTGATAGAAGCCCTCAGTTCGCACTGAGGCCCGGCGGTGCCGGCCCTGCAGCGGCACGTGTAGTCTGACGGCGCACACGGGTCCTGTACTACACCACGCACTGATACTCACTGATAGAAGCCCTCAGTTCGCACTGAGGCCCGGCGGTGCCGGCCCTGCAGCGGCACGTGTAGTCTGACGGCGCACACGGGTCCTGTACTACACCACGCACTGATACTCACTGATAGAAGCCCTCAGTTCGCACTGAGGCCCGGCGGTGCCGGCCCTGCAGCGGCACGTGTAGTCTGACGGCGCACACGGGTCCTGTACTACACCACGCACTGATACTCACTGATAGAAGCCCTCAGTTCGCACTGAGGCCCGGCGGTGCCGGCCCTGCAGCGGCACGTGTAGTCTGACGGCGCACACGGGTCCTGTACTACACCACGCACTGATACTCACTGATAGAAGCCCTCAGTTCGCACTGAGGCCCGGCGGTGCCGGCCCTGCAGCGGCACGTGTAGTCTGACGGCGCACACGGGTCCTGTACTACACCACGCACTGATACTCACTGATAGAAGCCCTCAGTTCGCACTGAGGCCCGGCGGTGCCGGCCCTGCAGCGGCACGTGTAGTCTGACGGCGCACACGGGTCCTGTACTACACCACGCACTGATACTCACTGATAGAAGCCCTCAGTTCGCACTGAGGCCCGGCGGTGCCGGCCCTGCAGCGGCACGTGTAGTCTGACGGCGCACACGGGTCCTGTACTACACCACGCACTGATACTCACTGATAGAAGCCCTCAGTTCGCACTGAGGCCCGGCGGTGCCGGCCCTGCAGCGGCACGTGTAGTCTGACGGCGCACACGGGTCCTGTACTACACCACGCACTGATACTCACTGATAGAAGCCCTCAGTTCGCACTGAGGCCCGGCGGTGCCGGCCCTGCAGCGGCACGTGTAGTCTGACGGCGCACACGGGTCCTGTACTACACCACGCACTGATACTCACTGATAGAAGCCCTCAGTTCGCACTGAGGCCCGGCGGTGCCGGCCCTGCAGCGGCACGTGTAGTCTGACGGCGCACACGGGTCCTGTACTACACCACGCACTGATACTCACTGATAGAAGCCCTCAGTTCGCACTGAGGCCCGGCGGTGCCGGCCCTGCAGCGGCACGTGTAGTCTGACGGCGCACACGGGTCCTGTACTACACCACGCACTGATACTCACTGATAGAAGCCCTCAGTTCGCACTGAGGCCCGGCGGTGCCGGCCCTGCAGCGGCACGTGTAGTCTGACGGCGCACACGGGTCCTGTACTACACCACGCACTGATACTCACTGATAGAAGCCCTCAGTTCGCACTGAGGCCCGGCGGTGCCGGCCCTGCAGCGGCACGTGTAGTCTGACGGCGCACACGGGTCCTGTACTACACCACGCACTGATACTCACTGATAGAAGCCCTCAGTTCGCACTGAGGCCCGGCGGTGCCGGCCCTGCAGCGGCACGTGTAGTCTGACGGCGCACACGGGTCCTGTACTACACCACGCACTGATACTCACTGATAGAAGCCCTCAGTTCGCACTGAGGCCCGGCGGTGCCGGCCCTGCAGCGGCACGTGTAGTCTGACGGCGCACACGGGTCCTGTACTACACCACGCACTGATACTCACTGATAGAAGCCCTCAGTTCGCACTGAGGCCCGGCGGTGCCGGCCCTGCAGCGGCACGTGTAGTCTGACGGCGCACCCTCCTCGCGCACGCAGCGACCGCCGCGCGCACACGGGTTGGGCACACACGGATCCTGGGATATGAGGGAGAAATCTATAATAATGGCGTCTTAGCTGATCGTCGGCAACGACAGCACTTCTCTCTAAGGAGATCAGCCTAGTGCCGGATTGAAAAAACGCGGAGCCTAAGACAGGGAGGGGGTTACACGATCAGTCTGGCGTCATTCTGGCATCAGTCTGTCTTAGTAGCAAAAGTAACGCGGGGCCTCTCATTAAGTGTTCAACAATACAACACTTTTTTCTAGACTATTAAGACGACGTAATACTGTCAGTTGTAAAAGGGAGGAACTTAGTCTGGCTTCAGGGCCCTTGTAAGCGCGGAGCGAAGCAATTACTACTCTTGTCTTCCTATATGGGTAATCCTGGACCACCGGAGAGAGATCACAAGCAGGACCGACATTAACGTGCGACACGATGCACGGGAGTATCAATCACGAACTTTCATACTCTGCTTTGTGAAAGATTCTAAAATCCACAATGCTATTTCTGCAGGACTCACGAATCGAAACCGAGACCTCGTGCATCATTAACTTTAGGTTCTATCAGTCAAATCAAACTCATTTTTTTTTGTCAAATTGGCCTATAAAAGCGTTTTTGACGTCACGCTTGTTGCGGTAATCAAATCAGTATGCTCTCCATCATCACACTGACCTGGTTATGTCTCCCAGCGTCCTCCTGCACGAAGACAGTGGCAGCCATGGAGCTGGTGGGCTCATCCTCCCCGCAGCCGGCTGAAGTGCGCTGCACTCGCACCGCATTCACGTAGTCTACTCGCTTGTGATTGATCCAGGCTGCTTTTAGACATCCTGGAACATTTTAGGTAAATATCACGGACTGTTTATAGTTAATAATGGCGTCCTAGCCGATTGTCGGCCACGGCGGCTGTTCTCATATAAGGAGATCAGCCAGCTGCGCAGGACATATTATAGTGCACAAGCATTTGCGCAGTAACAGCACTCCCTATTTCCTCACTCTCATTTCACTCTTTACACTATGTCAACTCATTTCACACTATGTCAACTGCCTAGCCTTTTCCCAACTATGTTGGGGTCGGCTTCTAGTCTAACCGGATGCAGCTGAGTACTATATAGTATGTAATAGCAATTGCCTATTTGATTTCCTCAACCCAGTAAAGTAACCCAGGCACCACAATACCCATTCGTATGACTTTTGACTTCTGACTACCCGTAACGACTTACACTTATTTATCGTGCCTTTCGAAACACGGAGGAACTCGTCATGACAAGATGATTACCCATCCACGGATCTACCGCGCCAACCATTGCTTCATTTTAATATCGATCGACCCGTCTGGCTGTTATTTAGCCACGAGCTCATAACTACTATAGTCGTATATTCAAAAAAAATAATAATGTCGAGCTATGAAATCTAATCAATATCATAATCTTCCTGCCCTATTCCCAATTTTATTTGTGGTCGGCGCAATACATTTTCTGCTTCCATTTGTCCCTGTCACTCGTCATACTGACATTCACTCCCTTCTTACTCATGTCCTCTTTCAGGCTTTATCCTAAAATATCTTGGACTGAACGAAAACCCTTTTTTTTATTTATTTTTTATCGATGGTAAATCATCAGATGACCCCTCCCGCTGTGGGTGACAGCGTGAGGCAGTATCAGACTATTACTGACTAAAACCCACCGTGTTCCTTCGGAAGCCCTTTGTTTGCCAGGGACAAGGTCACTCTCGCGAAAAACCCCGGCAGGCTCTGGCCCTAGTAAGCCTCGGTGGGAGTGGGCCCCGCTGGGTGAACGAAAACCCTAAAGGTAGTAAACTTTTACCTTTGAAGCTGGTGATGTTACGTAGGTGCCACTTGCTGAAGGCTTCCTTAGCGATGTCCTCTGGTACTCCGCCGAGGTACATCGGCCTCTCCAGTCTGAGGTACTCCTTGGGACCTGGAAACCAAATAATGGACTTTGTTGAACCAGAATCACTTTACGATGAGGATGATGAAACTGACAGATCTTTCAGTAGTTCAGTTGATTCGACCGGTGTGCGGCACTGTGACGCACACAAATGTACTCGCTCTAGCAAACAGTAACACATTGCAAGCGAACATTTGTAACATGTCCGCGACACTGCTACCTTTGTGCGCGAACACGTGCTAGCTGTAGACTCGCGCCATGGCCTAAATTAAGGTAAAGTTTTGTCTTGTTTTTAAGAATTGAATAAATATCCCCTTGTGAGTTCGCCAGGCGAAGTTGAGAACACTCTGACACTAGCACGTTAACGACTCAACCTGCTGCAGACACGACAAGCAAATCGGAGAAGTTCTTAAACAACCTATAGAATTTCATTATTTAAAAATATCGTCTACGCAACTCAGTAATATCCCGGAGCGAAGAAATTCTATTGGTTGTTTAAAAAGTTCTCCGGTCCTCTTTAGAGGAGTCTAAGGGCCAGTTTGAGAGGTACCAGATAAATTCTAGATAATTATATGTCAGATAATGCCATAGAAAAGTAGTCAAAATTAAAACATTTTTATGAAATAATCTGTTAGATAGCTGACTAGATCCTTATCTGAAACCTCCGGAACCGGCTGTAACCCTTGAAACCTACCTTCATTGATGATGGACCTGGCTGGACCATCGTCCACCTTCAAGGTAAAGTTCTTCTTGATAGCGATCAGCTCAGCCTTGTGGTAGTTACCGTCTGACACCATCTCGAAACTGTGAAGAATAAAACCCTGTGTCAGGAAGTTTTCCAACATGTTTTGTCTACGACAAATATCTATACTATATCATATTATAAAGCTGAAGAGTTTGTTTGTTTGTATGTTTGTTTGTTTGAACGCGGTAATCTCAGGAACTACTGGTACGATTTGAAAATATCTTTCATTGTTAGATAGCCCATTTATCGAGGAAGGCTATAGGCTACTTTTTATCCGGGTGCGCGCAGTAGTTCCCACGGGAAAGCGGGTAAAACCGCTGGTGGCTAAATAAAAGGTCAACTCAACATCCTGATAAATTATCCAGATAACACCATTTTTTGGGTTCCGTATTCAGAACGGTAAAACGGGACCCTATTACTAAGACTTCGCTCTCCGTCTGCCCATCCCTCTGACACAAGGCTCAAGAACAGTGTGCGGTTTTTTATGCATTTTTCTTCGATCACGTTGAAAACTGTTAAAATTCGCCATAGTATTTTTGATCCGCAATTTTTTTTACCCATATTCTAAAGTAAAAAATTCTGTTAAGTTTTATCCATACTTCGAAAAAGTCTTCTAATTATATTTCTATGCCTATATTTTTATTACACACCTATACATGGTAGAGGTGGGATGGTTGCCTATATCATAACTGATGCGAATCCGTCCGTTGAATAGCTCCACGGCGAGATGCTCGTTCTCTCCAAAATACATCAACACTCCATGTAGCTGAGTTGTGCTGAATACTAGAATGAATAAATAACAAAAATACTTTAGGTGTTTATAAGGGAGTACATGTGGGGGTACATATGGGTAGTAGATAAGGGAGTGAATAGGGGTAGTAGATAAGGGAGTGAATAGGGGTAGTACATAATTGAATATATAGGGGAGTATATAAACGTGATGATGATGGCACCCTAGCCGATTGTCGGCCACGGCGGCTGTTCTCATATAAGGAGATCAGGCAGCTGCGCAGGACATATTATAGTGCACAAGCATTTGCGCAGACACAGGTGCACTCTCTATTCCCTCACTCTCATAACCCGATGGGACGGCAATCCGACACCATCGGACAGAGATCAGGCGCAGGACCGACATTAATGTCAGATCACTTTTATATGCTGATGACCTAAAATTATTTTATGAAATAAAATCCGAGGTCGATTGCCAAGCCCTGCAATCGGACATCGATGCTGTATTTAAATGGAGTTTAGAAAATAAAATGGAATTTAATAAATCAAAATGCTACGTGATGTCTTTTGGTCGGATGCGCCACCCTGTCAACTTTCAGTACAAGCTGAATGGAGAAGTTATCACAAGAACCGAGTCCATGAAAGACCTGGGAGTGATGTTCGACCGCAAACTCACTTTTCACGACCACATCACAGGTACTGCTAAGGAGTCCTTCAGGCGTCTTGGCTTTATTTTAAGGAACTGTCGAGACTTCCACAACCCCCACGTTATCAAGCTTGTATTTGGGGCATTGGTCCGTAGTAAGCTTGAGTCTAGTGCGTGCGTATGGAATCCGTTTGAGAAACAGTATGTTTTAGCGTTAGAGAAAGTGCAAAAAGCATTCCTCAGGTACCTTTACAAGCACTCGTACGGGTATTATCCTTATTTGTATCCCACTAAATTCCTGTTGGGATGCTTAAATTTTAACTCCCTAGAAGTAAGACGGTCGCGCGATCAGATGACAGTTGTGCTTAAAATTCTTAGGGGGATAATTGATGCACCGGATCTGCATAATGAAATATGCAACCTGTTCGTCCCGGACAATTATTGCCGTGGCAGAAGACATCACTTGCTGGCTGGTCCAAGTTCCCGCACTATGGCACATTCGAAGTCGCCTATTCCTCGCACAGTAGCCGCCATTAATGCTCTCCTGAACTCAAACACAGATCTCGATGTGTTTGTGGATGAATGGAAGATGATAATGTCAGAATGTTTGAATTTTTGTGAGAAGGATGCATGACTGAGTTAAAATTAGTTATAAGTTAAATAGTGTAATTGGCTTCGGCCGTTCTATTTAAATAAATAAATTAACGTGCTCTCCGATGCACGGGTGTATCAATCACCAACTTCCAGCTCCGGGCTACTTTGTGAAAGTTTCGAAAACCCACAAAGTGATTTCGGGCCGTCCCGGGAATCGAACCCGAGACCTCGTGATCAGCAGTCGGCTATGCGACCACTAGATCAACGAGGCAATTCAACGTAAACAAACGTAAATAAAAGTGACAGTACATAGGTCGAGTACGTTAAAGAGTACATAAAAACATGGGTACATAAGGGAGTTGATATTTCTTTTCCAAGTATAAACTCTCTAAGTGTATCTTGGACACCAATGATTGATTAAAGGTGAAGGAAAACATCTCGAGGAAACCTGGACTATAAAGTGTGAGTACAGCAACCCGCATCTCTTGCACGTGGTGATTAACGCTCAATCCTTCTCTGTGTGAGAGGAGGCCGCAGCACAGCAGTGCGACGATACAAAGGATGATGATGAACAAACTAGAAAGAGTGACTTACCCAATGTGACGTTGGCTTGAGGAGTAGTTCTCAGCGGTTCCAATTCCACTAGAGAGTCATTGTGGCTGAAGGTCAGAGAGGTCAGGTATTCGCAGAGACGACCTGGAAACACACAAAAATGTAAAGATTAAATATGGCTGAGCATCGTGGCTTCTTTTTACGATAGCCAATTTCTATAACCTATCCGTAGTTTTGAGATTAGTGATTGAAATCTCACATCTGTACTAATATTATAAAGCTGAAGAGTTTGTTTGTTTGAACGCGCTAATCTCAGGAACTACTGGTCCGATTTGAAAAATTATTTCAGTGTTAGATAGCCCATTTATCGAGGAAGGCTACAGGCTACTCATTATACGGGTGCGCCGAGTAGTTCCCACGGGACGCGGGTGAAACCGCTGACAGAAGCTAGTATATAAATAAATAGATAATAACAGGTTATAGAATCCGGTGAAATATTAAGTAACCGAATACTTTCATTCAAAATGGCTCTTTAGGGTCTATGACCACACTATAACATTTAGATGGCGTGAAGCAAATATCCTTACACTTGCTGTTGTATACAAAAATATTTTTCAAAGTCAAAGTCAAATGTTTTTATTTCAAATAGGCCTTTGCAGGCCCCTATGAAACGTCACACTAGTTGCACGGTTCCAAAAAGTTGGTCTCATGGAGAAGAGCCGGCAAGAAACTCCATGGACACTCTTATAAAAAAATAATATTATCACAAACATTGTATTACATAACAATAGTAGGCTGATAAAACTTTTTACAAAATCTTCCAGTTAAGACACAGTTCCAGATATTAATTCCTTAAGGAAAAGGGACTTACCGGAATATCCAGGCGCACACTTGCAGAGGTAGTCATTGGCTGCGCTCATGAGAGGGCGCTCCATTATGATGTCATCCTGAAAATATGTTATTCCTTTATTGACAAGCAACAGTTGGGGAGCTCGTGTAAGTAACAGCCACATAGGTTTTCTCTTTGGTGGCTTGATCGATCAAGATAAATATGCTTAGCGCGGTCGCTCCGTGGATGATAATCTTGTTAAGACGAGTTCCTCCGTGTGTCAAAGGTAGGTGGAGGTCAGAAACCAGAAAGATTAACAACTTATTTCAAGGGGTAAGGGGTGGCTCGGGTAACTGTGTTGAGGAGGTCAGACAGGCAGTCGCTCCATGTGGCACACTGGTACTCTGCTGCATCTGCTTAGACTGGAAGTCAACCCTAAGATAGTTGGCGTGATGGGCCTTAAAGTTCTCTCCAAACTTAATGTTGGGTCAGATATTTACACATATAATTTTGAACGCAGGCCGGCTGGAACTCAACAGGCGGGCTTGTATTTAGCAGAGGACCTGTGGTTGATGGTGATGAGGAATGATGATAACGAATGACGAATAATGATGACTAATGATGATGATGACGAAAATTATGACGATCAGGAATGATGATGACGATGAGGAATGATCTTCTTCTTCTTATCGAGTGAGCTGCAGGTTTAATCACCTGACAAGCCCTAGCCCTAGATGAGGAATGATGATGAAGAAGGACGATTATGAAGAACGATGACAATGTGGTTTCCGATAACCGTGGGACACCAATTTTATATTTTTAAATATTTAAATTACTAATTGAATACTCGGTAAAACTAATGATGATGATAAAGAGTTATGATAACGATGAGGATTGATGATGATGACGAGTAATGATAAAGAATGATGGTGGTGGTCCTGACCTGCGGCTGCGGCTGCGGCAGGTAGCAGACGCCGTGCACGCAGTCGTGGTGCGCGCAGGGCGACGTGCCCAGCGCGGCGTGCGGCGCGGCCTCGCAGTAGCGGCCCGCGTGCCCGCCCGCGCACGCGCAGCGGTACTCGTCCAGCCCGTCCACGCACGTCGCGCCGTTCTGCGGATGAACACTTTGGTTAGTACAACGGGGACATGAACGACCAAATTCACCCAAAATTTACAGAGGCTTGAGTAATCAAAGTTGAAATGGTCTAGACCTCTTTTTGGTGGGAAATGATCAAATAGCTCTCCCGTTGTGGGTGACAGCGGGGGTGTCAGACTTTTACTGACTAAAACCCACCGTGTTGTAAAACCCACTGGGCCGCAGTAACTCGGGCAAAATGGATTCGACCTTCAACTAAAATGTAGTTCTTAGAACTTTGGCAACTTTATGCTAAGTTGATTATTTCTGACAATATATTAACGAAGAAAAATATCAGGACTAGCTAATAATTTTCATATTTCAATTGTCTATAATCAAACGTGATGACCGAATTTAGAAAGTTTTACACGTTTTGTATACCGTCCTTGGATAAAATATGCCACCTTGGCTGAGAGTAGCTTCCCAACAGTGAAATCAAATCGGTTCAGTAGATTCAGAACCATTAGGGTCATGGCACATTGTACCGGCACCGCTCCAACCCGGCAAATAACGTGTCATTTAAATTTGAACATTAAATTGTATGACGTATGATATATTTCATAACAACGTGAGTTGTCAGATAGGAAACCGCGCGCTGACAGCCCGCCGTTGGCTTTTTTGTTTTGACGTTATGAAATACATCATACGTCATACAATTTAATGTTCAAATTTAAATGACACGTTATTTGCCGGGTTGGAGCGGTGCCGGTACAAT
>NWSH02000531.1:3137659-3151919 GCA_002382865.2 Heliothis virescens | reverse complement strand
ATCATACGTCATACAATTTAATGTTCAAATTTAAATGACACGTTATTTGCCGGGTTGGAGCGGTGCCGGTACAATGTGCCATGACGCTTAGGGTCCAAACATTTCAGGCGTGATTCAATGACCAGAAAAAAATGGGGGTGATTTTTATACATTAGATAGTAGTAGAGATAAATAAAACTCCATACCTGACACATATGGTTGATACAGTCATCGGCGTTGATGGTACAGTTCTGTCCGGAGTACCCCTTGGGGCAGGCACAGGTGTAGTGGCTGTGGTGGTCGCTACATATGGCACCGTTCTCGCAGGGGTTGAACTCTTTCGTGCAGTAGGGTATCTTCTTTTCGCAAAATTCACCTGGAGTTGGTAAAAGAGACTATATTAGTGGTTGGGGTTCAAAGTCAAAGTCATTTTTTTTCATTTCAAGTAGACCTATTACAGGTTCTTATGAAAAGTCAAGCTAGTTGAACGGTTCCAAGGAGTTGGTCTCATGGAGAAGAACCGGCAAGAAACTCCATAGACACTGTTTTAAAATAACAAGGTAGGTTTTACCTAGGTTGTGGTGCAACTGGTCTGAGAAGATCAATTCGGTTGGAGTAAGAGTCTAATGCCCTATTTCGCCAACAGCCCCATAGTTTACGATCCCCTAACAGGTTTGGGGGACCGTTAGAAGGCGGTTAGAGGTTAGAATGTCAGTGAAACTACATTCTATTTAGGGGCTGGGTAAGGGGAGCTTTTAAGTGAAGGATCCTACACTTAGGTGGCAGTATAGGGGATCTTGGCGAAATTGGGCATAAGATTTATATTTCAAATATACCACAGGTATGTATATTACAGGTTGTTATGAAACTGATTGAGTTGGTCTCATGGAGAAGACCGGGCAAGAAACTCAATGGTGTGTGATGTCAACCGTCGTCTTCGTACCTAACACATAGGCATGTGTTGAAGGGAACATGTATTGTGGGAAATACAAATTTTAGTGGAGAAGCGTGGGCGTTTTCGGGTCTGTCTTTTGTTTTGACGTTTGAAAAGTGCTTCTTGTTCTTATCGAGTGAGCTGCAGGTTTTAATCCTGACAAGCCCTGGTGTCAGAGTTTTCTCAAATCCCGACGGCCTCTGACGTGGGACTCCGCTACTGAGTAGCATTCGAGGACGCCGGCTTTACGTCCCAGGCATGGGTGTATCACGGGGTGTAACACCGCCATCTTTCAAACTCCAGGCTGCTTTGTGAAAGTTTCTAAAACCCACAAAGCGATTTCGGCCTGGCCCGGGAATCGAACCCGAGACCTGTGATCGGCAGTGGTGCTATGCGACCACTAGACCAACGAGGCAGTTAAGTTAAGAAAAGTGCTGATTTATCAGCTTAAAAGTAAAGCCTGGTAGTCTTGAACCTCAGCATGTATCAGCGAGGAGTTGAGAGGGGGTTCAAAAAGCCAAAAAAACATCCCGTGGTTACTGGACGGCCCCTAAAGATTTAAATATTATAGAAGATTATTATTTTCTTGAAAAAAAATATAGAAGATATCTCACCCATGAATCCAGGAGCACATTTGCAGGAGTACCCCTCGAGATGGTCGACACAGGTGGCGTTGTTCTGGCACTCGTTAGCCACGCAGTCATCGATGTTCACCTCGCAGCGAGCGCCCGTGTAGCCGGCCTGGCAGGAACAGCTGGAAATATGGCGAGAATTGGAGATTTTCAAATAAATTGGAAGTTTTTGGTGTTGGTATTGATTTTAAATTAAGTTGGATAAAAATCTGAGCAAAAATCCGGCCAAGCACACGAAGGGTCCGTACACAATATTTTTTTGCTCGGTTTTCGACGCACGATTTATTCCGTATGACCTTTCCTGTCACGACACATGAAACCGTTCATGTGTTACCATTTGAATCGGTAATTATCCACTGTTTGATGTCAAGAGTAAAATAAAATTTCGAAATCCTAACGGAAAACCCGCCGGTGTCTCATCGTGTAAGCGACATTCGATAATTTCTCATTTCAAAACAAAAATTAAGCTACGCTCGACTATATGTACATTCTGAAATAACCAACCTTCATTGAGATGTAGGATAGAATAGATTCATTTATTTGCATACAATGTAGGTAAATTACATAATTAGGTGTTACAATCATAATTGAGCAAACGTGGTGACTACAGGCCCATTCACACATTGCGATTTCATTGCTCGTTGTTTGCCATTTTATTGCAGGAATATTTGACAGGTGACCATTTACCTATACTCAATACTCAATTCTTTATTTGCATTCCATATGTTATACAGGTGGTATCTTATAGAGTTAAAACAATATATTAGAAACAATATGGACCCGGTAGGGCACAGCATAAAGAGGCTAGAGAGGTTTGCAGTACATAGTAGTACTAAATTATGCTTATTGCTAAAAACTTAACTATTGCACGATTACGTTTACACAGTGCAAGTAGCATCTTGCTTCAATAAAATGGCAAGCAACGGGCAATGAAATCGTAACATTGTGAACGTAAACGTGCCTTAATGTTCAATCGTTCTCTGTGTGAGAGGAGGCCGCAGCACAGCAGTGGGACGATGCAAAGGCTGATGTGAATACTTACTGAAACCTCCCTTCCTCCAGCACCCTACAAACTCCATGCGCACAAGGCGAGCCATAGCAGGCATCGATATGGTGTTGGCACGCGTCGCCATGGTACCCGCGCGCGCACGCGCACTCGTGGCCGCCGCGTGCGCGCGCGCGACACGTGCCGCCGTTGCGGCACGGGCTGCTGTGACAGCTATCACATTTCGCTATCACATCTGCTGGCGGAGTTCCTGGGAGATAAAAAAAGGTAATTAATTAGCTACTAGCTGTTTCACGCGGTTTCACCCGCGTCCCGTGGTAACTACTTCCCGTGCCCGGACAAAACATAGCCTATGTTACTCGGGGATAGTCTAGCTACCCAATAGTGAAAAAAATATTCAAATCGGTGCAGTAAATCCGGAGCCTTCTCGTTACAAACAAACATATCTTTCATTTTTATTTATTAGTAAAGAAGTGTAGACTATTTAAACTTGTGATGGCCTAGTGGGTAAAGCACCAACCACTCACTATGAGTGTGTGTTCGATTCCAGGTCAGGCAAGTACCAATGCAACTTTTCTAAGTTTGTATGAACTTTCTAAGTATATCTTAGTTACCATGGGATGATTGAAAGGTGAAGGAAAACATCTCAAAGAAACCTGGACTATAAATTTCATCCGCGTCCCGTGGAAATCGCATCCCGTACCCGGATAAAATATAGCCTATGTCATCGGGGGATAGTGCAGCTTTTCAACAGTAGTTTTGGAACCTTTGCAGTACAAACAATCAATTTTAGAGTTACAGGGTCTGTTTTATGGGTTAAGCCACATCGCTTTGTGGGTTTTAGAAACATTCACAAAGCAGCCCGGAGTCTGTTTGTTGTCGGTGTAACATCCCCGTGCCTGGGTGGGCACGTAAAGAGTTCCCGAATGTTAATAAGTAAGAGTAAGAATATAATCTTCTTGCATAGGTACAGTTGATTTCCTAAGAACTAATAATATTTACCTTTACAAACAAAAGCACTGGACTGCGTGCTGAGTATAAGCTTGTCCCTCATGGCGGCGGGCTCCGAGCACCTAGCTATGCCGGGCTCCACGTATTCACCTGCATTCTTCACCCACTCTGACAGCCAGCGGGCGTTGCAGTCGCAGTATAGCGGGTTTGAACCTAAGGCTCTGGAATTGGAAGGAATTTGAACTGTGTGGTTAAGAGGATAAGGGTGATTTTGCAATGGTATTAGTTGTGATGACTTGGTGCGTTTTGGTCTAGAAGTATACTGTGTGATGTCATTGATCTTTGAGGGAGTTTACACCGGTGCGGCACTGTGAAGCACACAAATGTATCTCGTGGTGTACTCGCTCTAGCAAACAGTAACACATTGCGAGCGAACATTTGTAACATGTCCGCGACACTGCTACCTTTGTGCGCGAACACGTGCTAGCTGTGGACTCGTGACATAGCGTATTTTTCGCGAACTTTGAATGGAATATCGCCAATTGTTAATTTTTAAATAATTTTGCACTTTTAAAACAGCTAGATATTTCTTGTAGTGCTCATATAAGTTATTTATAAGCGGTTCTTCATTTTTGTGGTCAGTTTAAGCCTATCGCTCGTTTCAGCAACAAATAATATTGACTTATATGAAACAGTAACCCAGACCAATTAATGGAACCTAACACTAGAATGGACTATGCCTATTAATTGTATGATTAGACTAAGTAAATATATAAATACTTACACATGAGATATAGACTCCAAATCCCTGAAGACTCCATCAGCCAGCATGGAGATATTGTTGCCGTGGAGTGACAGCACTCGCAGCTGTGTCAGACCTTTGAGAGCGTCGCGCTGGAAACAGAAATATAAAGCTTTTTTCATGAGGTGGACCACCAAAACAGAATTGGAGCCGCTCCGTGCACGTCGATAAAAAGTAATAAGTAAGTTATAATCTTCCTCAAGTAATCGCCTATCTAACACTGAAAGATTTTTTAATTGGTTATGCCATATTTCCCTTTTTCCGTGGTTCAGCCGCCACGGTTCATCGATCAAGCTTAGGCAACACTTGCTGTGGTCGGTCCATGATGAGTCCACGTTAAAATGGAGAGCCCCGGCTGTCATTTGTACATCTTTGGCAGTCATTACTGGTGGTCAGAAGCCAGAAAGTCTTACAACCGGTCTTACTAAGGGTTGCTCAAGAACTGCGTTGACGACGTCAGCTAGACAGTCGTCATGTGGCACACTGGTACTCAGCTACATCCAATAAACACTGGAAGCCAACCCTAAAGGTGCATCGTGCGTGGACGAATCAACACAAATGCGGAGCGATCCGAAGTTAATTCAAGGTTCGACCACGTCACGTAAAGCACTTCAAAAAGAATCTACTGTTCGTTGTTTTTGCATCACACCACGCCTCTTTGCGTTTGCATCCAGATTGTTCACACAGGACGCACCGTAACATCTATACATATAAAAATCAAAGTCCTGACTCATCTCCTCAGAGAGTATCAGTAAACCCTTGCGGGGCTCACTAGGGCCAGAGCCTCCCGGGCTGCGGGTTGTTTGAAAGAGTTACCTTGTCCCTGGCACACAAAAGGCTCCCGAAGGAACACGGTGGGTTTTAGTCAGTGAAAGTCTGACATTCCGTCACGCTGTCACCCACAGCGGGAGAGGTCATCTGATGATTTCCCATCGATAAAAAAAGAGCCCAAACCCGTGAACCTATAGAGCTGAAATTTTGCATAGAGGTTCATCTTAAGACTCTCACGCGGTTTAAGAAAGGATTTCCCGAAATTCCCACGGAAACGGGAAAAGGCGGGATTTTATAGTAGATAAAAGGTTAGGCAGTTGATCTTACATACCTGAACACATCTAAGCTTGTTATAGCTGACTATAAGCGTGGACAGCTTGGTGAGACCCTCGAAGGTGTCGTTGGTGATCACGCTGATCTTATTATTGGATAGATCCAGCCGGGTCAGCTGGGTGAGGTGGCGGATCTGCTCCGGGAGTATTGAAGATATCTCGTTGGACTCCAGGTAGCTGGAACAAGGGTTTAAAGTTAATTAAGTCTTCTTTCTTTATTGTCTGTTTGAGAAGAAGTCCTGGTCCTGGAAGGTATACTAATATTTTTCTGCAGGTGTACTATCCTATAACAATAATTATTATTTTATTACATACTAGCTGACCAGGTAAACTTCGTATCACTTACCTTTATTTTTTTTTTCTCATCGTTTAAACCTTCCCTTAATCTCTACAAACATTTTAAATCGAAAATAAGCCCAATCGGTCCAGCAGTTCTCGAGTTTTAGCAGGACTAACGAACAGCGATTCATTTTTATATATAAGATAAATTAGAAAAATACTGCTTAATGTATCCTAAATAACAATACGAGCATGTTGGCGCAATGGCTACCATGCCGGACTGCTGGACTAATGGTCCCGGGTTCGATAACGGTATGGTCAACTTTTGAGCATGTTTCTTGGCTGTGCTCTGGGTAGTTTATCAGTTGTGTTAGTACACAAGCTAATTAATAGCTTACCTTGGGGCTAACCGACCGTGTGTGACAAGGTGTCCCGATATTATATACTTGACCAACGATCTGTTTCATGGCTGGTCATGACTTGGTTATCGTTATAGTTAAATGGTGCAACTCACCCTAACATTAGGGTTTCAGGGGGCAAACCAATATGGGTGGTGTACCCTGCTGAAAAACGGACGAGGCTCTGGAGACCGACTGGTGGCGGTATAACCGCACAGCACTAAGTGGGATATTAAATGAATTGCGAGGAGATGGGCAGCAGCATCTCTGAAGCTAAGAATATCAACTAACACGCATGCCCAGCGCGGTGAGTATGGGCAAATCGACCCAGCTTGGGAGAGGCAGCAGTCCAGCAGTGGATGTTTTAGACTGTGACCACGACGTAGGGTCTTGAGGTAACTTAAAGTAGCACTTGTATAAGAATACGTACAGTTCAGTAGTCTGCTTGGGTATGTTGGGCGGCACCTGCGCCAGCTGTGCGCGCGCGCAGCGCACCACGGTGCCGGCGCATGCGCACGACGCGGGGCAGTACTCCGCCGACAGGCAGCCCTTGTCCTCCGCTGGGGTTACAACAAATAAATAAATATTGTGTGTATATTTTTGTTGTAAATAAATGTAACTGTAAGATATTAACAAGAAGGACATTGAAAATGCTGTATTGCTATTAAAAAAGATATGTAATAATAGATTGTCTTTTGAAATCAAAACAGTTTATTTTCCAGAACTGTCAAGTACAAGAATTTATACAATTGGCTCCAAAATAAGCGTGCCTGTTTTAAGCACCAAATTATCTTTTGTTTTATTACCAAGTTTAGGCCTAGACTCCACAAAAACAGAGCAAGATTTTAAACAACCAATAAAATTATTATATTGGGATTATCCAAATATCTCGTCTCCGCAAATTTAATAGTACCTATCCCAGAGTAACCCTCATTTTGAGGGAACTTTTGGGCACCCGAATTAAATATTACTTAACTAACCAAGTACTCAACTTCTGAAGCCATTTTTTTAATTATTTTGAAGTAATTAATATAACCAAACAACTCACGTGTACACTTAAAGTCGGAGACTTCCAGATGCTGAAGATTAGCGTCCCTGAGCGCTGCCGGAGTCCTGCAGGTCGCTGACGGCGACAGCCGCCGGCTTCGCAGCCAGTTGGGCAGCCAAGATATATGGCACGTGCAGTCCAGGGGATTGGACTCCAAGTTCCTGGAGAAGTTAGAGAATTAAATGCGTTATCTGCCCAACTAGGTAACTGGATTGAGGAGATCAGATAGCCAGTAGATAACACAGTGGTGCTCAGCTGCATTCCGTTAGACTGGAAGCCGACCCCAACATAGTTGGCACATGATGATTTGATTAATATTATTGCTGGGGGGTTTGTTGATCACCACTTCTTCTTATATTATGTTATACTTATAAATGTACTGTAATACTTACAAAGTGGATAGCATTGTTAGGTGATCGAACGCTCCCGGAGTGATGCATTTGATTTTATTATCCGTCAGAGATCTGAAAGAGATAAACATTTAATGTAACATTATTTCTCTTAAAGCGGCACTGTGGCGCACACAAATGTATCTCGTGGTGTACTCGCTCTAGCAAACAGTAACACATTGCGAGCGAACATTTGTAACATGTCCGCGAAACTGCTACCTTTGTGCGCGAACACGTGCTAGCTGTGGACTCGCGACATAGCGTACACAGTTTTTGTTCACGCACATTTGTTCGGCAATACTTTAGGTGGAATTTCACAATAATTTAATATCATGATGAAACTTGGCAGTCAAATAGATTATACATTGCAGAAACATAAAGGCTACTTTTTATCCGGGTAAAGGAAATAGTTCCCTCAGGGAAGCGGGTAACAGAATTTACGTAACATAACGTTTGTGGTTAAAATGGTACTTACAGAACACTTAAGCTGTGCAGCCCAAAGAACATCTTATCTGATACAGTTTGTATGAGGTTCCCGTCCAGCAACAACTCTTGGATGTTGGCAGCGCCGTCAAACGCGTTGTCTTCTATCAGGGTTATACCTTGAATAAATACAATAAGAGCACGTTAATGTCGGTCCTGCACCTGATCTCTCTCCGGTGGTGTCGGATTGCCGTCCCATCGGGTTATGAGAGTGAGGGAATAGGGAGTGCGCCTGTGTCTGCGCAAATGCTTGTGCACTATAATATATCCTGCGCAGTTGGCTGATCTCCTTATATAAGAATAGCCGCCGTGGCCGACAATCGGCTACGATGGACGCCAAACACAAATCTTTATTGAAGAGCTCGTGTCTAAGTCAAAGCCGCGCGTATCAATCGATCATAAGGTTAAGCAACGCTTGGCGCGGTCGGTCCGTGGATGAGTGACCATCTTGTCATGACGAGTTCTTCCGTGTTTCCGATTTGACCATACTTGGCAGTCGTTACGGGTAGTCAGAAGCCATAAAGTTTGACAACCCGTCTTAATGTGTATCAGGTTGCCTGGGTAAGTGGGTTGTGAAGGTCAGACAGGCAGTCGCTCCATGTGGCACACTGGTTCTCAGTTGCATCCGGTTAGACTGGAAGCCGACCCCAACTCAGTTGGGAAAAGGCTAGGCAGATGATGATGCTCCAAATGATCGACAATAGCTTACCATTGTTCCTTAAGTCCAATTTCGTGAGGTCTGGCAGTCTGCCGAACAGCCCGTCTGACTTGATCTGACCCAAACTGTTGTCTGACATCAACCTGTAACATCAAAAGTAATGTCAATTTTTTTTCACGTAGGTACACATTTTTAATGATAGTGAAGAAACTTCTGCATTAAACCATTGAAGGATAAAAATAAACTAAGGGTGCATCACAGGGTAAGGGAGGCAAGGACACGAGGGTCAGCGCTGAAAACCAGCGCTGTTGACTCGAGCCTGCAAGCACGAGTCACAGCATTTAAGCTGAGTGCTGACCCTTTTCACACATAAGGGAGGCAAGTGCAGTGTATTGCAGTGCTTTTAATGTTCATGGAATGGGAAGCGATTCGAAGCGAATTAACAGATATATATGCTGCGTCGCGCCGCGCCTAACCATGCAATCTCAGATTGCCTACTTCTAAGGAAATCGACTATTTGTAGTTTTCGCGACGCGCCATTTAAAATCCAGATTCTTCACTTGCTTTGCTGCCTAATTAAGCGATCTGGACATGAACGCGGAGCGACAGGGCGCGATTTCCTTTGAAGTAGCGCGGTATGGAACGGCGCAGCGTAGCAATACCCTTCGCGTTCAAATTGTCCGCGTAGGACGTTAATTACAAAAGTTAAAATATACCTAAAATTAGCACAATTCAGAAAACCTCTGTACAGTACAGAGCTACTCACAGCGCGTCAGTGTTGAGCGGCAGGTCGCGCGGCACCTCGGCCAGCGCGGCGCGCGCGCACGTGACGGCCACCCCACTCGCACGCGTAACGCAATAGTAAACCTATGTACAGTACAGAGCTACTCACAGCGCGTCAGTGTTGAGCGGCAGGTCGCGCGGCACCTCGGCCAGCGCGGCGCGCGCGCACGTGACGGCCACCCCACTCGCACGCGTAACGCAATAGTAAACCTATGTACAGTACAGAGCTACTCACAGCGCGTCAGTGTTGAGCGGCAGGTCGCGCGGCACCTCGGCCAGCGCGGCGCGCGCGCACGTGACGGCCACCCCACTCGCACGCGTAACGCAATAGTAAACCTATGTACAGTACAGAGCTACTCACAGCGCGTCAGTGTTGAGCGGCAGGTCGCGCGGCACCTCGGCCAGCGCGGCGCGCGCGCACGTGACGGCCACCCCACTCGCACGCGTAACGCAATAGTAAACCTATGTACAGTACAGAGCTACTCACAGCGCGTCAGTGTTGAGCGGCAGGTCGCGCGGCACCTCGGCCAGCGCGGCGCGCGCGCACGTGACGGCCACCCCACTCGCACGCGTAACGCAATAGTAAACCTATGTACAGTACAGAGCTACTCACAGCGCGTCAGTGTTGAGCGGCAGGTCGCGCGGCACCTCGGCCAGCGCGGCGCGCGCGCACGTGACGGCCACCCCACTCGCACGCGTAACGCAATAGTAAACCTATGTACAGTACAGAGCTACTCACAGCGCGTCAGTGTTGAGCGGCAGGTCGCGCGGCACCTCGGCCAGCGCGGCGCGCGCGCACGTGACGGCCACCCCACTCGCACGCGTAACGCAATAGTAAACCTATGTACAGTACAGAGCTACTCACAGCGCGTCAGTGTTGAGCGGCAGGTCGCGCGGCACCTCGGCCAGCGCGGCGCGCGCGCACGTGACGGCCACCCCACTCGCACGCGTAACGCAATAGTAAACCTATGTACAGTACAGAGCTACTCACAGCGCGTCAGTGTTGAGCGGCAGGTCGCGCGGCACCTCGGCCAGCGCGGCGCGCGCGCACGTGACGGCCACCCCACTCGCACGCGTAACGCAATAGTAAACCTATGTACAGTACAGAGCTACTCACAGCGCGTCAGTGTTGAGCGGCAGGTCGCGCGGCACCTCGGCCAGCGCGGCGCGCGCGCACGTGACGGCCACCCCACTCGCACGCGTAACGCAATAGTAAACCTATGTACAGTACAGAGCTACTCACAGCGCGTCAGTGTTGAGCGGCAGGTCGCGCGGCACCTCGGCCAGCGCGGCGCGCGCGCACGTGACGGCCACGGCACGCGCGCCCCACTCGCACGCGCACGCGGCCGGGCACGCCGCGCCCGACCCGCACGCGTCGCCTGACTCCTCGCCCGCTATAGGTAGAAATATCTTTAGAACTCCTTCATGCTAAGGGTGAAGCCAAACGAACGTAATTTTGTGAGTTGTGAGTAGCAGAATTTCGGTCACAGAAAATCTGCTACATTCGGTTTCATACAAAAGTCCTATTTGATTCACACGGCAACGCAAAATGAGTTGTCTTTTTCCTTTGTAACGATTTTCTGCGACCGAAATTCTGCGACTCACGACTCAAAAAATTACACTTGTTGGGCCTCAGCTTAAAGTTTGTCCAGCGTAGGCGTTCGATAAACATATGCGCAGCACAGACGCCGCGACTACGTCGCAGCGGTGCAAACGGCGCGTGGTTGCGGCGTTTCCTCTAGAGTTAAATGAACGCCGCGTTTATCGATCGCCTACGCAGGACAAACGCTAGTCTGAAGATGTTCTTAAGAAAAATATTTGAAAAAAGTAAATTTCTTGAAAAAAGTAACATCTTAGAAAAAAAGTAAGTAAGTAAAAAATATTTGAATAGATTGAATGTTAGAAAAAGTTAAATATTTGGAAAAAAAGTAAAACTTTGAAAAAAATTTAGTAATTGCAAATAACAAAATATTTGAAAATAGTAAGATATTTCTGCACCGATTTAAAAAAACATTTCAGTGATCATTTCTCAAGGAAGTTTCTAGACAGATTTTACCCATGTGCGCGGAAGCTAGCCAACAAAAATACTCACGTTTGCACTTAAAGTTCTCCTCTCTTAAAGCATCAATTCTCTTCCTGCTCATCCTCTTAGGAGAGTCACATTTCGCTCCAGAAGTTTCGATGGGGTTCTTCCGAAGATACGCCGCCAGCCAACGTAGGGAACAGTCGCAGGCAAACGGATTGCGGCCTAAATGCCTAAGGATAAGGTTGAGATTTGTTTAAAGTTTAAAAAGTGATATAAACAGCGTGAGTGTGTGTTGATGAGTTGTAAGCTAAGGAATTGCGACTCTAATACCTGGGGGATAAGGTTGAAATTTGTTTAATGTTTAAAGAGTGATACGAGTATAAACAGCGTGAGTGTAAGGGTCATGGCACATTGTACCGGCATCGCTCCAACCCGGCAAATAACGTGTCATTTAAATTTGAACATTAAATTGTATGACGTATGATATATTTCATAACAACGTGAGTTGTTAGATAGGAAACCGCGCGCTTGTTTTGACGTTATGACATACATCATACGTCATACGATTTAATGTTCAAATTTAAATGACACGTTATTTGCCGGGTTGGAGCGGTGCCGGTACAATGTGCCATGAGCCTAAGTGTGTTAATGAGTTACAAGGAAAGGTATTGTGATCTAAATGCCTGGGAGATAAGGTTGAATATTGTTTAATTATTTTTCTACAGAAACCAACTGTCGCCAACAAAGACATTCCGATCTTGTGCTTAGGACTTAAGGTTGATATTTGTTTAACGACTGAAAGGTGATTTAAGATTTTTTTTATAATAATGTACAGACGACAGCAGGTCAACGTATACGAATCTGTCAAATTTCACCAGTCAAACATTAACCTACCTCCAATGTGATAAGGTTGAAAATCGATTGCAGAAATTTGACGGATTGTAGTAACTTGATGTCTCGTCTGTACTTTCAGTTCTCGTCGTAACAAGCAAAAATGTATTAACAAACTACTATTGCGCGTATGCAAAGCATTAAGTTGCTGACTTCAGAGCGGCAAAATTATTTGACGAGAACGGAACGTAATTTAAGCTATTAATTAAGATTTTAAAATAAAATACTTACAAAGTCTGAATTCCAGTCAAGGCATCAAAAGTACCATTCGGTAGCGATCTTATGTTGTTATCGTATAATGATCTGAAAAATAACAAAAATACTGTAATTAATATTTGTTACTATACCTTGTTATGTTTTCATAATAATCCAAGAGCTAGTAGACATTTTTTTTTATCTCTCTCCGGTGGTGTGGGAGTGCCGTCCCACCGCGCTATGAGAGTGAGGGAATAGGGAGTGCACCTGTGTCACAGCTAATGTGCAGCCACTATAATATGTCCTGCGCAGCTGGCTGATCTCCTTATGTGAGAACAGCCGCCGTGGCCGACAATCGGCTAGGATGCCATCAGATACTTGACAGTACACTATATCCAGTAGTATAGTATCTACATCACACCACGACGGTGGAGTAGATCGTGGACTATGTCCGGTCGAAGACCAACTGGACCTTGAGGGTGGAGAAGTTGGAGTCGCGCCACAACNTGCCATCAGATACTTGACAGTACACTATATCCAGTAGTATAGTATCTACATCACACCACGACGGTGGAGTAGATCGTGGACTATGTCCGGTCGAAGACCAACTGGACCTTGAGGGTGGAGAAGTTGGAGTCGCGCCACAACACGAACTTCAAGTCAAGAGTTTTGGCCGAAGGGTGTCGTCTATCGGATATTCCGAGGAAGGCTACGCGACACCACGCAGCGTAACACGACGCCGACGCTTCGTGCGCATTAGTTTTTAAGTTATTTTTAATATGAAATATGTATTAGTACATAATTCAATGTCTGTAATATTTATGTATAGTATTTTTCTATGGGCCTTAGATGCCTGATGCAAATAAATAAATAAATAAAGTAGCTACCTACTGCATATAGTTGGAGATATTTTGATAAGTTTTTTATATACTTACAATAATTTCAAATTCTGCAAATCTCTGAAGGTATCTTTTCTTACGCAAGTAATTTCATTCGAATTCAGTAATCTGAAACATAAAAAAGAAAGTTATATTAAGTTAAGGAGAGCTCGTGGCTAAGAGAGACCTCGTGGCTAAAGCAGCGTCCGTGGCTAAGGCCGAGCTTGTGGCTAAGTCAGAGCTGGTGGCTATGGCAGAGCTCGTGGCTAACGAAGATTTCGTGGCTAAGGAAGAGCTCGTGGCTAAAGCAGAGCTCGTGGCTAAGGAAGAGCTCGTGGCTAAGTCGGAGTTCGTGGCTAAGGAAGAGCTCGTGGCTAAGGAAGAGCTCGTGGCTAAGGAAGAGCTCGTGGCTAAGGAAGTGCTCGTGGCTTAAGAAGAGCTCGTGGCTAAGGAAGAGCTCGTAGCTAAAGAAGAGCTCGTGGCTAAGGAAGAGCTCGTGGCTAAGGCAGAGCTCGTGGCTAAGTCAGAGCTGGTGGTTAAGGAAGAGCCCATGGCTAAGTCAGAGCTGGTGGCTAAGGAAGAGCTCGTGGCTAAGCCAGAGCTCGTGGCTAAGGAAGAGCCCATGGCTAAGTCAGAGCTGGTGGCTAAGGAAGAGCTCGTGGCTAAGTCAGAGCTCGTGGCTAAGTCAAAGTCGCGCGGATCGATCGATCACAAGTTTAAGCAACGCTTGACACGGTCGCTCCGTGGGTGACCATCTTGTCATAACGAGTTCTTCCGTCTTTCAGAAGGCACGATAAACAGTGGGTTCCGGCTGTCATTTGAACA
>NWSH02000531.1:3120824-3137559 GCA_002382865.2 Heliothis virescens | reverse complement strand
GATCTGATAAAAACACCATTAAATTAATATTACACATTTTTTGCTGAACGAAATTGTTTTATATCGATAGAACAGCGAAAAGGTAGTGCTAATCATGGTGTGCTTTATGTGACCTTGTTTTCTCTGAGGTCAAAACCATTTTGACCTTTATATTTAGTGAAATACAGTTCAAGTTTCATTGTTTGGATGTGAGCCTTTATAAGCCATGTTCGTTTTTCTAATATTTCATTTAACTTTAGTACATACATAGTTTACTTTACATATTTTCTAAATAAAGCTACGTGTTAGATATTGATTTCATCATAACATTTTATTTTATCGTCCCACTGCTGGGCACAGTCATACAGACAAAGATTGAGCGTTAATCACCACGCTTGCTCAATGCGGGTTGGTGATTTCAGACTTTATACTCCAGGTTTCTTCACCTTTAATCACCCAATGGTGTCTAAGATATACTTAGAAAGTACATATAAACTTAGAAAAAATGCATTGTTACTTGCCTCACCTGGAATCGAACCCAAACATTCATACTTGAGGGGTTGGTGCTTTACCCACTAGGCCACAACGACTTACACCATAATCACGGTCCTATAATTAACTGTCACATCACACTTACCATAAAATAATTCAATAACGGTACATACATAATAAGTCAGCTAAATCACACCAGGTAACATTCTCATTTACTTATTTCCTGCCTTACTAGTTTAATTAAAACCTATACTGCTTAAAGTCCGTACAACTTAATCCTCGAAACAGTTGCCAGGTCTCCCATATCACGATTTCCTGCCCCCAATCAGCGTCTCGCCACCGCATATTTATTTCCGAACCAAGCTATATATTACAAACACTTGGTTTATAGCAATCTTTAATCAGCTGACCATAAGTTGCCTTTAATACTTTTAATTACAAAACACCAGAGATGGCAAACAAGTGATATTCTTTTCGAAACTCGTTTTTTTTTAAAGAGAAATAAAATTATGAGGTGTCCTTTTTAATGCAAGCGAGTGTAATGGAATTGTGCTTGTATTTGGGTTTAAATAAATGTTGGGGATTGGTGTGATTAAGTTCCATCTTTATTTGTCGTGGCAACTATGTGGCAAGTTAACAAATTGGATAATGTTTTGAGTAAGTGATGTTGATGTTAGTATTTTATAAGATTTTGTCTTCAAACTGTTTGTTTTGTATGCAAATTATTGTAAGTCATGAGTAACGGATAATTAATTAAAAAAAATGAATTTACATTCCTAGTAATAAAATAACAAATTATTAATGAAACCTGCAGATTTATCCTTACTATTTAGTATGATAAAGGTGAGGCTGTCTGTCAATCACGCTTTTAGGCCAAAACTACTAAACCGATTTAGATAAAGTTTGGGACACACTTTGAACCTGAGAAAGCACGTAGGCTACAGTTTATCCTCGAGACTTGTATTAACCTCCTGGATTCCAGAAAAAAAATTATTCGATTTTCTTTTAAACGTAGGTTATATGGTACATCGGAGGTCTGTACATGTCCAAAAAAATGCAAAAAAAAATATTGTGTTATATACCTAGATTTTACTTATGTCTTTTATATATGACAAAGGTTCTGTACAGGACACTAGAACTTTACTATACGTCATATATTTATGACACTAGAATTCAACTTCAAATAAAAAAACCAACTATTAATATGCATTTATTATTATTATCACCATCGGATCACTCTTTATAATATTTTTTCTTAATTAATATAATTATAATTTTGGTATGCAAAATAGTTTTTTCACATAATATGTTCATCAACTGATTAAAACGTAAATAAGTGAATCAGTCTCAGTCTCAACTTTATGTAACTGGATTGGTAAAACGAGAGTTCTAAAGGGTTCAAACTGACTATTCCATGGGTCAGAGATAGGCGTTCTGTACTATACTTTAACTGCTGCATGACATGAATATCCTCGGGTGCCTCTAGTTGGCCCCCCACGACCAGATGGGCGGGTGGGGTTTCGGCGTCGACTCCTTCTCTCCATTACAGAAGATTGTAGTCTATAGCCTCATCTGAGGAGCTGGAAGACGAAGTACTGAATTCTTCGTCTTCTCCAGGTCTTGGAGTAAGAGTGTCCTCATTCTGATCAGCATCAGTGAGATCTTTGTCCGATTCTTCGAGTCACAATAAAAGTTCTTTATCACGTAAGGCTGTAGAAAGAGGGAACCTATGTCATATATATACGACATAAACAATGAGAAAATTTTCATTTTGAGAACCATTGTAATACCAGTATGACATTAAAAAGTTTCTGATCTCAATGCCCATAATAATTGACTATTTGAAGAAATAATCTATTAATTGGTTCCGTTGGTATGTTATTAGTACAAAACAACAATAGATATTGTGACAAATAAGTTGATTCAATAATGATTTTCGGATTACCTACCGCGAGCATCTGAACGACGTGTTATCTTCCTCGCCGCGCTTCAAAAAATAAGTTATTTGACGTGTCTGTCAAGCTCAAAATGACGTTTGGTGTAGTGTTGCTGGTTTATTAAGGTTACACAAGTATCATAAAATGAGTAGTTTCGAAAAACATTCACAGATAACTTTAGAACGAAATTTAAATTCTTTATGTAATATAGGTATGACGCGGGCATCCAGGAGGTTAAATCGCGGGAAACATCTATTACTAGAGTAAGATAATGGCATACAAAATATTAGTTAAATACATACACACAATAACCCATTGTTTCCAATATCCTTGTAAATTAAACAATATAAACAAAAATAATTACCACCTCATCACCCGAGCATCGAACTTACTAACTTAGCATACAATCACAATCTGAATAAACGACATAAGGGACATTACTTGGTATTCGCTAACAATTTTAGTTTATTTACATATATGACAAATAAGCATACAAATCGTTTGTACAGACGACTACAGGTCAACCTACCCGAATCTGTAAAATTTTACCAATCGAATGTAAACCTTCCACTGTTGTGATAAGGTTGAAATTCTATTGAAGATGTTTGATAGATTGTGGTGGATTGGTGCGCTGGCGTCTGTGTATCAAAGTATGGGTATAGAGGTTATTATTTCCTTTATTTAGGACTTAATTCAATGTATACGCAGACAGGCAATTTATACATGTTGTATATTATAAGAAACTAAGCTTCCGCCCCCAGTTTCATCAGCGTCCCGAGGAAACACTTTTCCAAGCGTTAATAAAAGTTTGCTTATATATTGTTTTTATATTAAACTATATTACTGCTAAATTTCATCAAAATACATTCGGTAGTTTTTGCGTGAGAGAGGACCAAATATCAGTGCATCAATATACTAACTTTTGCTTTTGCAATATGTATTAGTAGGATTATAAGTAACTATAGCTTCTGCCTATGTACGAGGTCTCGGGTTCGATTCCCAATTCGGGCCGAAATCGCTTTATGGGTTGTAGAAACTTTCACAAAGCAACCCGGAGTTAAAAGATGGTGATTGATACACCCGTGCATCTCTCTAATCTCTCTCCGGTCGTGTCGGATTGCCGTCCCATCGGGTTATGGGAGTGAGAGAATAGGGAGTGCACCTGTGTTAGTGTAAATGCTTGTGCACTATAATATGTCCTGCGCAGCTGGCTGATCTCCTTATATGGGAATAGCCGGTGTGGCCGGCAATCGGCTAGGACGCCATTATAGGCATGGCTAAGCTATATTACAGTCAAGTTTCAATCAATCATTAAACTATGTTTACTCATACAAGCAAAATGTTATTATGTCTTAACATCGTGTCAGATCTTGGTCTCAAAACCGATAGACGGACATGCATGACGGATTAAAGTGTCAATGAAAATATTATTCTGCAATTAACAAAAAATATTTTAATTATTCAAAAATAAACTAGTTAATGTCAGCTTGCATGAGCTTGTTTGATATTTTTTGTTTCAACTAATCTGTTGAAATATGCAAATCTACACCATGTTACATATACGAAAGTTCATTTATCTGTTTGTCACGATCTTATATCGAAACTGCTGAACCAATTTTAATGATTTTTTTAAGAGAACTTTATTACAAACCAGTAAATGATTTGAGGTTTTTCGAGAATTTTCGGGCGGGAATTTTACATACTTTTGCTAGAATATGAGTAAAACCACGACTGTAACTAGTATGTAATAACAATATTAGAATTATTAGGTCTTAGTATCGTCTGAAACTGGTTTTTATAAACTGTCACTCAGACGTGCGACAAAAAATATTTGACATTATCCAAACGGCAACGGTTCACGTTTTTCGTTCTAATCCTTCTATTTACTCTGACTTTGATTAAATATTAGTGGGCGGCGTTTTTAAAGACGTATTACTTATTTCATATTTTATGTGAGTAAATATCTGACTGTACCCATATATTAATTAATAGGTTTTCATTCTTACTATCACGCGTGTATTTCTTGTAGAGAGTTTAGTTATAATTTCATCAAAATTGGCTCACTGGTTTAGGTGTGAAAGCGTAACAGACAGACAGAGTTACTTTCGCATATATATTATTAGTAGGGATCGTACTTACATAATAGTATGGAAACTATTGCCAATGACCTCGAGTCTAGCCTTCCCGCAGTTACTAAGAATTCCAGAGAGGTAAAACCCAGTAACAATGTCCCTTGAATTCTCAGTAGTAAGTACTGTTACCTGGACAAAACGTAGTATTTATGGTTCCACCTCATATATCTTTGTTCATCTGCCTAGCCTTTTCCCAACCACATTGGGGTCGGCTTCCAGTCTAAACGGGTGCAGCTGAGTACCTGAGTACATGGAGCGACTGCCTATCTGAGTTTCTCGTCCTCGCTACCCCGGTAACACGATACCCCTTGGTAAGACTGGTGGTCAGACTTTCTGGCTTCTGACTACCCGTAACGACTGCAAAAGATGTTCAAATGAAAGCCAGGATGCAACCATTATTGTGCCTTTCGAAACACGGAAGAATTCGTCATGATAAGATGGTCACCCATCCACGGACCGACCACGTCAAACGTTGCTTAACTTTATGATCGATGGGCTTTAATTTAGCCACGAACTTTTTGCAATTAATTAATTGCATCTAAAAATATAATCAAAAAATCCATATTTGCATATCTTCGTGCATAACGGTGCTTGCAAAATCTTAGATTCTCATTCGCTCCAATCTCAGAAACAGGCCTCAACGAAATGAGGTAAACGGGTTAGGATGCTGTGCGTGGGATTATATTGCTATTAGATGTCTATAACCCTGTTCCCATATTCTACAGTTTGTTATTAATTTACCTACGACTTGAACCGTTTAGTTGCGACAAGCGTAAGTTAGTCCTTTCGTCCGTATCTTAAGAAAATAACTTATGAGCAGCGAACGCCAGTTTGGCATGGTTAAAATGAGAACTATTCCACGATTTTGAATAAAAAACTTTCTTCGAGAAATGAGTTATCTATCTCTTAAAGACTTTTTCAAATCGGCCTAGTAGTTCCTGATCACCGCTTTCTAACAAACTCTTCAGCTTTTTTAAATTATGGTTGCTTTTTAAACCCACTGTGTACTAGGGGGTTAATTTCTTTTCCAGATATTTTTTATAAGTGTCCTGAAATAGTATAGCTACCTAGTTTTTTTTACATGTTTAGCAGTGACAGATCACTACACTACAAAAAGTGCATAATTATACTAATCGCTATACTGATTGGTTCAAACGATTCGTAACTCAATATAGGAGAAGTACAATCGAGCACAAAGGTGTAAAACTTAATAAAGAATCCCACGTGCATTAAGCTGTGTAGAAGTTACAAACTTAATTAAGATAACAGTATTAAATTGACGGACAGTGAGAATTCTTCAAGTTTCGAGCTACGATTTCACACGTGAATGCTTGAATAGGATGATTGAGGTATTTTTAAATTAGGTACAGTCGAGGTATCTTTACTCATATTAAAAATGCGAAACTCTGTCTCTGTCGGGCTTCCACGATAGAGGATTGCGAAATTGTTGACAATATAGCTGATTAAACTTGCAGTTCACTCAATAAGATAAAGACGACCAATTTAAGTGAAATTTGGAATACAAATAACTACGAAAAGTCAGTACTGATTTTAATAAATAAATATTAATTTAGTTTATACGACGTTAATAAATAAAATGTCGAGGACGAGGTAGATCGACACGACTCAAGAAGCGACTGGTACTACTCTGAAGAAAGCTGTACAGTTGACTCAAGATCGACTGGCATAGAAAACGATGGTGATGGAACACCGTGGTCACATCCCTCAGCCTTGAAGATATGACCATGAATGCGTTTATCATCTACCTAGCCTTTTCGCACAATTTCGGCTCAGTTTCCAGTCTGATAGGATACAGCTGAGAACCAGTCTTTTACATGGATGGAGCGACCAAGATGAACCTATACTATAATATTANGGTATAGAGGTTATTATTTCCTTTATTTAGGACTTAATTCAATGTATACGCAGACAGGCAATTTATACATGTTGTATATTATAAGAAACTAAGCTTCCGCCCCCAGTTTCATCAGCGTCCCGAGGAAACACTTTTCCAAGCGTTAATAAAAGTTTGCTTATATATTGTTTTTATATTAAACTATATTACTGCTAAATTTCATCAAAATACATTCGGTAGTTTTTGCGTGAGAGAGGACCAAATATCAGTGCATCAATATACTAACTTTTGCTTTTGCAATATGTATTAGTAGGATTATAAGTAACTATAGCTTCTGCCTATGTACGAGGTCTCGGGTTCGATTCCCAATTCGGGCCGAAATCGCTTTATGGGTTGTAGAAACTTTCACAAAGCAACCCGGAGTTAAAAGATGGTGATTGATACACCCGTGCATCTCTCTAATCTCTCTCCGGTCGTGTCGGATTGCCGTCCCATCGGGTTATGGGAGTGAGAGAATAGGGAGTGCACCTGTGTTAGTGTAAATGCTTGTGCACTATAATATGTCCTGCGCAGCTGGCTGATCTCCTTATATGGGAATAGCCGGTGTGGCCGGCAATCGGCTAGGACGCCATTATAGGCATGGCTAAGCTATATTACAGTCAAGTTTCAATCAATCATTAAACTATGTTTACTCATACAAGCAAAATGTTATTATGTCTTAACATCGTGTCAGATCTTGGTCTCAAAACCGATAGACGGACATGCATGACGGATTAAAGTGTCAATGAAAATATTATTCTGCAATTAACAAAAAATATTTTAATTATTCAAAAATAAACTAGTTAATGTCAGCTTGCATGAGCTTGTTTGATATTTTTTGTTTCAACTAATCTGTTGAAATATGCAAATCTACACCATGTTACATATACGAAAGTTCATTTATCTGTTTGTCACGATCTTATATCGAAACTGCTGAACCAATTTTAATGATTTTTTTAAGAGAACTTTATTACAAACCAGTAAATGATTTGAGGTTTTTCGAGAATTTTCGGGCGGGAATTTTACATACTTTTGCTAGAATATGAGTAAAACCACGACTGTAACTAGTATGTAATAACAATATTAGAATTATTAGGTCTTAGTATCGTCTGAAACTGGTTTTTATAAACTGTCACTCAGACGTGCGACAAAAAATATTTGACATTATCCAAACGGCAACGGTTCACGTTTTTCGTTCTAATCCTTCTATTTACTCTGACTTTGATTAAATATTAGTGGGCGGCGTTTTTAAAGACGTATTACTTATTTCATATTTTATGTGAGTAAATATCTGACTGTACCCATATATTAATTAATAGGTTTTCATTCTTACTATCACGCGTGTATTTCTTGTAGAGAGTTTAGTTATAATTTCATCAAAATTGGCTCACTGGTTTAGGTGTGAAAGCGTAACAGACAGACAGAGTTACTTTCGCATATATATTATTAGTAGGGATCGTACTTACATAATAGTATGGAAACTATTGCCAATGACCTCGAGTCTAGCCTTCCCGCAGTTACTAAGAATTCCAGAGAGGTAAAACCCAGTAACAATGTCCCTTGAATTCTCAGTAGTAAGTACTGTTACCTGGACAAAACGTAGTATTTATGGTTCCACCTCATATATCTTTGTTCATCTGCCTAGCCTTTTCCCAACCACATTGGGGTCGGCTTCCAGTCTAAACGGGTGCAGCTGAGTACCTGAGTACATGGAGCGACTGCCTATCTGAGTTTCTCGTCCTCGCTACCCCGGTAACACGATACCCCTTGGTAAGACTGGTGGTCAGACTTTCTGGCTTCTGACTACCCGTAACGACTGCAAAAGATGTTCAAATGAAAGCCAGGATGCAACCATTATTGTGCCTTTCGAAACACGGAAGAATTCGTCATGATAAGATGGTCACCCATCCACGGACCGACCACGTCAAACGTTGCTTAACTTTATGATCGATGGGCTTTAATTTAGCCACGAACTTTTTGCAATTAATTAATTGCATCTAAAAATATAATCAAAAAATCCATATTTGCATATCTTCGTGCATAACGGTGCTTGCAAAATCTTAGATTCTCATTCGCTCCAATCTCAGAAACAGGCCTCAACGAAATGAGGTAAACGGGTTAGGATGCTGTGCGTGGGATTATATTGCTATTAGATGTCTATAACCCTGTTCCCATATTCTACAGTTTGTTATTAATTTACCTACGACTTGAACCGTTTAGTTGCGACAAGCGTAAGTTAGTCCTTTCGTCCGTATCTTAAGAAAATAACTTATGAGCAGCGAACGCCAGTTTGGCATGGTTAAAATGAGAACTATTCCACGATTTTGAATAAAAAACTTTCTTCGAGAAATGAGTTATCTATCTCTTAAAGACTTTTTCAAATCGGCCTAGTAGTTCCTGATCACCGCTTTCTAACAAACTCTTCAGCTTTTTTAAATTATGGTTGCTTTTTAAACCCACTGTGTACTAGGGGGTTAATTTCTTTTCCAGATATTTTTTATAAGTGTCCTGAAATAGTATAGCTACCTAGTTTTTTTTACATGTTTAGCAGTGACAGATCACTACACTACAAAAAGTGCATAATTATACTAATCGCTATACTGATTGGTTCAAACGATTCGTAACTCAATATAGGAGAAGTACAATCGAGCACAAAGGTGTAAAACTTAATAAAGAATCCCACGTGCATTAAGCTGTGTAGAAGTTACAAACTTAATTAAGATAACAGTATTAAATTGACGGACAGTGAGAATTCTTCAAGTTTCGAGCTACGATTTCACACGTGAATGCTTGAATAGGATGATTGAGGTATTTTTAAATTAGGTACAGTCGAGGTATCTTTACTCATATTAAAAATGCGAAACTCTGTCTCTGTCGGGCTTCCACGATAGAGGATTGCGAAATTGTTGACAATATAGCTGATTAAACTTGCAGTTCACTCAATAAGATAAAGACGACCAATTTAAGTGAAATTTGGAATACAAATAACTACGAAAAGTCAGTACTGATTTTAATAAATAAATATTAATTTAGTTTATACGACGTTAATAAATAAAATGTCGAGGACGAGGTAGATCGACACGACTCAAGAAGCGACTGGTACTACTCTGAAGAAAGCTGTACAGTTGACTCAAGATCGACTGGCATAGAAAACGATGGTGATGGAACACCGTGGTCACATCCCTCAGCCTTGAAGATATGACCATGAATGCGTTTATCATCTACCTAGCCTTTTCGCACAATTTCGGCTCAGTTTCCAGTCTGATAGGATACAGCTGAGAACCAGTCTTTTACATGGATGGAGCGACCAAGATGAACCTATACTATAATATTATAGAGAGGAAAACTTTGTTTGTTTGGTTGTAATGAATAGGCTCAAAAACTACTGGACCGATTTTAAAAATTCTTTCTCCATTCGAAAGCTACATTATCCACGAGTGACATAGGCTATATTTTATCCGGGTACGGGCAGTAATTCCTACGGGATGCGAGTGAAATCGCGGGAAAACGGCTAGTGTATGACAAAGTGCACATGATATCATATGGTCGCAATCGCTCGATTTGGCAGTCAGAGCTTGTAATAAATAAAAATCTACTTTAAATAGTTTTTACCTCCGATAAATTCTAAGAAGGTAATTACTATTGTGCACTCTTCACTCTTGAAGACCACACAGCGACTAAAAAACTAGTATAAACTGCGATATGATTTTCTAAATATTCTAACCACAAAGCAATCTTCATGGCGTGACGAATTACTATATTTCCTAAGTGGCAAAAACTTCTAAATTCAAACAACAGTTGTCATTTTTTAGGGTTCCGCACCCAAAGGGTAAAACGTGACCCTGTTACTAAGACTTCGTTGACTATCTGTCTGTCTCCACGCTGTATCTCATTAACTGTGATAGCTAGAAAGCTGAAATTTTCACAAATGATGTATTTTCGTTGCTGCTATAACAACAAATACTAAAAATTACAATAAACGTATGAAACCGCAAATTATAACTTTATTTTTCATATAAATGTATATATATGTTTGTATTTTGGCTAGTTGTAGGTAGATATAGATACGTTCATTTTTCATATATAATGGTACGGAACCCTTCATGCGCGAGTCCAACTCGCACTTTACCGTTTTTTTTTTTTCAAACAAAACCATCACAAAATTTTGTACAAAAACTTGTTTGTACTGAAGTCTTCATAAAAAGTAATACTTTTAGATCTAAGTGCTAGGCTAGACATTGATAGCTTTTGATGTGTTATTTATACTGTAAATAAGAATAAAGTTACATTTTAAAATTATTTAATTTGTCCTATAAAAACGTTTCCTGTCACCAGTTAGGCAATCGCCTAATGTGCATAATTGCTGAATGCACATCGGATGACCCCGTGCGTCATAGCAGAAACTGCATTATTGTAGATTTAGCAATAAGTTTAGTTAATAGAAATATTATAATTATAAATTAGTCTTGTAGTACATTTCAAGTAATAAACATTGTTTTAATTAAATAAATTCTTTTTTAATAATTATCTCGTTCGCCGTAACTTAACTGGCGCAGTCGGTAGGATCGCGACACTCGCCTTGAATAGAACTCTTCAGGCTTGAGTGAACGGTATCGATCGTTATTTTCGCGAGCTCATATAACGGATCTACGGACGGCGACTATCATCTAGCGGGAGTTCCGGAGAATTGGGAGTCCTGCTGTACTACAAGACCCGGTCGGAGATGCAAAGGACATTGGGGTGAGTGCAAGTTGTATTCCCAGTTTCCTGTGCTATATTTCCTGCCGTTATATCTTCAATGTTATGTGTCTTTGTGTATAGACTAAAATCGTTATAAACGGAGCACTAAGTACACCGGAGTAGGGGAATCTGGTAGGCATTTTTATGTGTCAATGATACAATTGTAATTCGCTTGGATAGCAATATTACAAATTATACGTTCTTATTGTTCGCTAAAATCGCGGATCATATAACGTTGCTGATAATATAATTTATTTTCACACTTAATAGTGTTTGTAAAGAATAAGCAAAGTGCTAACTTATAACCTTATTGAAAACATTATTACAAAGTTATTTAATTTTGCGTTCTATAGTTTTGTGTTGTACTCGTAGCTATTAAAGATGGCAATGGCAAGTATCGAGCTAGCAACTTTTAAGTTCGTTTCTGAACTGTTACCTAAGTACGATGGTAACCCTAAAACATTAAACTACTTTATTAAAGAAGTAGAAAATGTTATATCATTACTGGATCAGCAGGTTAGGGTACACCCCGCTCTTATTAGCCTAATTAAAAGTAAATTGAGCGGTACTGCAATTAGCGCAATAGCTTCAGAGGGAAACGTGGATAGTTGGCAATCTATTAAAACCGCGTTAACGCGTAGATTAGGTGAACCCCGCAACGAAATACAATTGATGCAGGAATTGACGAGGTTGCGTCGTAATAAGAACGAAGACGCTGAGTCATTTGGTAAACGTTTGCGAGAAATATTAGATACATTAAACGTGGTAGGTAAACACACAGATAAGTCATACTACGAAAGCATGGTAATAGATCAGTACGTAAATCACTTAGACTTTCACGTATCTATTGGGGTAAGGATTTCTAAACCCTCGACTCTAGAGGCAGCTATAGTAACGGCTAGACAAGAGGAGGCGCGATTAGCGTTTAATAAATTTAATAACAGTTTTAGCTCATTAAACATACAACATAAACAAAAGGAAATACCTAGGCCCAACCAAATGTCTTTCCCGGTAAGTAACTTTCCCCTGCGCAATAGCTGGAACCCAGAACCGAAACCACAACGAGGGCCGAACATGCCGTCTTGGAGGAGTGGTCCGGCGTCAGGTAATGTGAGACCCAGCGGATCAGGTACCTTTAGGAATACAGGCAACATTAGACCACAGCCAAATGTACCTCGACAGCAAGTGAACCCACCACAAAGAGTATCCGACGTCACTATGAGGTCAGTAAACAAGCCGGAAAAACCGCGCTTTGCACCGGAAGAGATGTTCTACACACAGCATAGCCAGGAGCAGCATTATCCTGACAATTACGACTCATATTACAGCGGTGAGTACTGTAACCCTAATATGCAATACAATGACCAAGACTATGAGTATACACCGGATATGACAGGAGAAGGATCACATCAGCAGGATTTTCCTCAGGACGAGGACCAATCGAACCTCAGCTGATAAAGATGGTTGACCTCAACCACCACGGCAAGGACCACCTTCCTTACATCGAACTACCGGAGTTTCAAGGTAAATTTTTATTAGATACTGGTGCCTCGCGCTCTATGTTATCACCCGACGTAATAGCCGGCACTAGCCTCGAACACTGCGTCGAGCACGAGCCATTTACAGTAAAAACCGCGCATGCTACTACTCGTCACGAGCACGTTGCAATTTTACCTTTACCTCCCCTGTTCAACACGGATATACACCATAAATTTTTATTGTTTGATTTCGACCCCAAATATAAGGGTCTTATTGGAATGGATTTGTTTAAAAAATTAGGCTGTAATATAGATTTCAAAAACAAAGTGTTGCGAACATTTAATACCGAAATACCAATCTATTTCGACTATCCTGTAAAACATGTTAAAATTGAACCAAATTGCGAGAAATTCATAACGGTTAAAACAAATTACACTGATGGTCATTATATTTGCGACGATTTTAACTGGTCCAAAGGATTAAAGTCACCAGCCGCGGTAGTGACAGTAAAAAACGGGACTTTCAGAACATCTATAATTAATTGCAATGATACACAGCAAATAGTTAGTAACAATCGTAAGCTAACCCTAAGCCCACTACCGCCACAGTTGATAGAAAACAGTCAGACGTACGAAATTAACAACATTGAGACGGAAACTGACATAGATAAAGAACTTTGTGAAAATTTAAAGAAAATTCGTATAAGCCACATGAACGAAGAGGAAAAACGGGAAATTACTAAAATCTGCTATCAGTATCGTGACATATTCTACTCTGAAAACATTCCTTTGTCTTTCACCCATACAGTAAAACACGAATTAAGACTGACTGACGACACCCCCATCTTTGTACGAAGTTACAGGCAAGCTCCCCAACAACGAACAGAGATTCAAAAACAGGTAGATAATCTGTTAAAACAAGGAATCATTAGGGAAAGTATCTCCCCTTGGTCATGCCCTGTACACATTGTTCCAAAAAAGCCAGATGCATCGGGAAAAGTTAAATGGAGACTTGTTATTGACTATAGAAGACTTAATGACAGAATTATAGAAGACAAGTACCCCTTACCAAACATTAACGACATTCTTGACAGATTAGGGCGCGCACAATATTTCACGACCTTAGATTTAGCAAGCGGCTACCACCAGTTAGAAATGCACCCTAAAGACGTAGAGAAAACAGCGTTTACTACTGAAAGAGGCCACTATGAGTTCCTAAGAATGCCGTTCGGACTAAAAAATGCCCCAAGTACTTTCCAGCGTCTTATGGACCATATACTCCGAGGTATAGACAACGTATTTACGTATCTAGATGACGTCATTATAGCCGCGACGTCCCTCCAAAACCATAATGAAAAACTGAAATTAGTATTTCAGCGATTTAAAATGCATAATCTGAAAGTTCAGTTAGACAAATCTGAATTTCTACAGAAGCACGTAAACTTTCTAGGACATGAACTTACTGACCAAGGACTAAACCCTAACAAGGACAAAATTAAAGCAGTTTTAAATTTCCCCATACCACAGACGCAAAAAGACATAAAAGCTTTCTTAGGACTAGTCGGTTACTACAGGAAGTTTATTAAGGACTTTGCGAAATTGACGAAACCTTTAACAGCATGCCTAAAAAAGAATGCAAAAGTCGAACATACAGATGAATTTTTAGACGCAGTTAATAAATGCAAGCAAATTTTAACAAACGCCCCAATCCTTCAATACCCTGACTTCGACAGACCATTTATTCTAACAACAGACGCATCCGACTTTGCTTTAGGAGCAGTACTTTCTCAAGGCAATGCGGGCTCAGATAAACCAGTAGCCTATGCCTCAAGGACATTATCAGAGACTGAGACCCGTTACTCTACCATAGAGAAAGAGCTGTTAGGGATAGTATGGGCAATAAAGTACTTTAGACCCTACTTATACGGCCGTAAGTTTACAATTTATACGGATCACAGACCACTTACATGGTTAATGAGTCTAAAGGACCCTAACTCTAAACTGACACGTTGGAAACTCAAGTTAGCAGAGTATGATTACAAAGTTGTCTATAAAAAGGGCAAACAAAACACCAACGCAGATGCACTATCCAGAGCAAAAATTTTCCATAATAGCATAGATTCCCTAGCTGTTAATCTTGATGACAACGATGACGACAACATAATCAATAGAATATTCGAAAACGCCCGTAGACAGGCAGAGATAGAGGCTAATAACCCGAATAACCAGGACAATGTACCTAACAATACTGACAATAACGATCAAACTAATAACAACAATGACGTAGAAATGACCAGTGTCTACCCCTCAGAAACTGACAAAGAGACGGACACAAGGAGTGCAGTAACAGTCGACCCCGACCAATTAGTTTCTACGAATCATACCCAACCTGATAATGAAAATAATGGTATCCCTATATTATCCGATGCTATCGATAAACAACTGAAACAATTTTACATTAGATCCACACCAGGTTTTACATATAGAGTAGAGGACAGATCAACAAACTCTAGGACAGTTATTAAAGATGTTTTTATCCCAGTAAATAATACTGAATCAGAAATTGTAAAATTTTTAAAGGAACACACAATAGCTGACCGTGTTTTTCATTGCTATTTTTACGACGAAAATCTATACTTAGCCTTTTCAAGAGTGTATACTACGATTTTTAATGACAGAGGACCTAAACTAATAAGATGTACGTCGCGGGTCACACTTGTTGAAAATAAAACTGAACAACAAGAACTCATTAAACGATATCATGAAGGTAAATCATCGCACCGCGGTATCCAAGAGACCTATAAGCATCTGCATAGAAATTATCACTGGCCTAATATGTTACTGACAGTTCAAAGGTTCATCAACCAATGCGACCTTTGCCTAAAGGCCAAATACGAAAGAAATCCCTTAAAACCCCCATTGACTTTAACAGAAACGCCTACGAAGCCATTCCAACACTTATTCATGGACCTCTATAGCACTGGAGGCGCAACATTTTTAACAATTATCGACAATTTCTCTAAATTTGCCCAGGCGGTACCTCTGAATGCTTCTAGTAGCGTTCATATCGCAGAAGCTCTATTACAAGTGTTTTCTATACTAGGACTGCCCCTTAAAATCACTACAGACTCTGATACAAAGTTCGATAATGACGTCATAAAAGAGATATGTGCCTCGCATGATATCCACATCCACTTCACGACACCTTATAACCCAAACTCGAACTCACCCATAGAAAGATTTCATTCAACCATCGCAGAAATAATAAGAATTCAAAGAATGACCAACAAAGACGACCCCATACAATTAATCATGAAATACGCTATCATTGCCTATAACAATGCTATCCATTCTACTACAGGCTATACACCACGCGAGCTTTTATTCGGTCATACAGCATCTAGAAACCCGTTAGAGCTATATTACCCTAAAGAATTTTACCAAGATTATGTCCTCAATCACCGCAAGAATGCAGAAGCAGTACAGGAATGTATAGCAGCTCACGTATCTAAGAATAAGGAGCAGGTAATAGAAAAGCGAAACCAGGCGGCGGAAGCAATCACGTTTAAGGTAGGTGAAACAGTTTACAAACAGGTTGCCAAAACCACCAGGAGCGACAAAACTAAACCAGTATTTAAAGGTCCGTACAAAATCATTCACTTACACCCTAATAATGTCGCGGAAATTATAGGAAATCACCCAAATTCTAAATCAATTCGAGTTCACTTCAAACTCTTACGTAGACCACACCTTGTTCCAGGGCCCTCATCGCAGGAGCCTTCGTGCTCTACACAACCGCCGACTTGACCCTTAACCCTATAGACAATACTAATGGCATACTTTTATTAAAACAGGGACAAATTCTGAAGCAGATAGACACCTTTAGTCTGGCCTGCGTATATAACGTATCCTATTTACACGAAACAACCTTAAAGCTTATGTCTCTATATGCCAGTACTAAAGCTGCTGAAGGTAACGAAGACTCACATAGAGCATATAAAGATCAAATAGAAAATAGTTTGCATTTGATAGGTAAGAAATTAGTTTTTATTGCACCGCACCATAGATTTAGACGTGGCTTAA
>NWSH02000531.1:3093669-3120724 GCA_002382865.2 Heliothis virescens | reverse complement strand
TATTTATCTGTAAAAACTTGTAGTGTATCATATTTGATACAGTATACGGTAAAGGGTTAAAATTATCACAAATGTAGAGGGTAGATCGAAATGTTACTAAGTGTTTTTTGTTTTATACTCAGAGAAATATGTTTTTGNGATAAAAACCTGCATATATATTTTTTTTGTTCGGATACAGTCATAGTGCAGACATCAGCCATCAACACGTTGTACAGTAGCCTTAAAAATTATTTATCTGTAAAAACTTGTAGTGTATCATATTTGATACAGTATACGGTAAAGGGTTAAAATTATCACAAATGTAGAGGGTAGATCGAAATGTTACTAAGTGTTTTTTGTTTTATACTCAGAGAAATATGTTTTTGTTTAGTCAACACGCAGCATATCCATAATTGTGACTAGTTTTAAGCCTAACATTGTTAAATACTTTAAAATTGTTCTCATGTAAGTGAAATTGTAAAGTTTCTTGTTTGAGATAATAAATTCTATAACCACAAAGTTTGACACTCCCTCACGCTGTCACCCACAGCGGGATCATCTGATGATTTTTCTGATTGGAAATTTGTCGCACCACTTTTCCATCCCAGCAAGAACACATAGCAAGTGGTGAAGGGCGTTTTTGGGGCTGTCTCATGTAATTTTTACGTTCGAATAGTGCTGTTTACAGCCTACTTTGAATAAATGCTTTTTAATTTGATTTCCCATAAAAAAATGGTTCCAGGCATCGTTTTGTACCGGTACTTAATCGTAAATTTTTTGGTGTCGTTGCGCTCGCAATGCACATAACACCGGCCATAGGATTCCTTACGTCTCTAGAGGAAAATTTCTAGTGTGACCGCGTTATTAATCAAAAGTTTATATTTTACCTGGCCCCAACTCCAAGAATCCCAGCAGCCCGCACAGTGGTGGCCAGCCGTGCGACACGACAGTCGCACACGACAGGATTGTCGGTCAGTCGTAAGGTGTTCAGTCGAGAAATCGCAGCCGGCTCCAACGAGAGGTAGGTTAAATTGTTGTTGTTTAATGTTCTGAAAGGGAAAGAAGAAATTCATTAAAACATATAAGTTATATTTAGACCTCTATTTTTGAAGTTGGTAAGAGTTGTGAGTGAGTGTGTATGTCTGATACCCTTTCACGTAAAAACTACCGAATGGATTTTGATGAAACTCGCCAGCAATATAGCTCATATATCAGAGTAACATGCAGACAGAGACAACATCCCTTGCTGTAGTTAGTGACGCCCTAAGCCGAGGCTCGTACCCCACAGGGGGTGCCCTTAGCGTAGTCACTTAGTTTTAAGCTTTTTGCGCCCCTGGCTGGAGGCCTTAACGTCTAGCCATCCATAGGGAATTGTCCGGTTGAGCAGTAAACAGCCTTCTCAGGCTGAAATGCGAGATGTTATTTACAAAGAAAAATAAAGTTCCCTCGGGAAGCGGGTGAAACCGCTGGCGGAAGCTAGTAATTTATATTAAGTTAATGTCGAAATTCAATATTTAATCGCAAAACAATGGATAGATCAGTTATAGAAATGCACCGTTTAAACAGAATAATGAATAATCAAAAACACTTGCCTAATTCCTTCAATACGTAATTGGGTCAAATTTCAATCCAATAAGAACTCATTGAAGAAAGGTCGAATCAATATCTTCAGGTCGGCTCAGGTCAATTGATCGCCTTTTATACATACTGCTATTTTCCCGCGGGTATGGCTGTTTAATGAGTCATTTTATAAGCCCCTGACGTAAAATATATACTAATATTATAAAGCTGAAGTGTTTGTTTGTTTGAACGCGCTAATCTCAGGAACTACTGGTCCGATTTGAAAAATTCTTTCAGTGTTAGATAGTCCATTTATCGAGGAAGGCTATAGGCTACTTTTTATCCGGGTGCGCACAGTAGTCCCCACGAGAAAGCGGGTGAAACCGCTGGCAGAAGCTAGTGAGTTATAAGTTTAACGGCTGTATCAGTCTGTTTGTGGCATAGTAGCTCTTAAACGGATGAACCGATTTTGATATGGTCTTCTTAGTTTAAAGCTGCTTTTCAAGCGGGGAGTCTTCAACATGTTTCATTAAAATAGGTTCAGCCGCTTTGAAGTTATTAGCCACTATTTGGATTCTGTATTATTTTGTATCTGAGATCCCTGCCGGTTGACAAATAGCTAATAACTTCAAAATGGCTGAACCGATTTCGATGAAACATGTCTCAGAAAAACCGCTGTTATACCAGCCTTATCTAAACAAAGCTTCATCCAAATCGGTTCACCCACTTAAGAGCTACGATGCCACAAAGAGATACACAAAACGGTCTTAAACTCCCCTCTTATTGCGTTTGGTGTTCAAAATCCAAGATACTTACAGCACTTCAAGGCTCTTCAGGTTTTCCAGTGCTTTCTCATCAATACATTTCAGGTGGTTTCCATCCAGGTGCAGACTCTTCAAGGCAGTTAATCCCCTGAAGGTTCTCCGGCTGATGGCAGTGAGCTCATTGCGACTGAGGTCCCTAGAATTTAAGGTACAAGTTAAAATATGATGTGGCTAGGAAGAAAACATGGTGCGCCGGCCCCAAATAAATTGGGATGAGGGCAGGAAGATGATGACGGTAAAAGCCCGTTTACACATTGCGATTTCATTGCTTGCACTGTGTAAACGTAATCGTGCAATAGGTAAATGGTTGCCTGTCAAATATTCCTGCAATAAAATGGCAAGCAACGCGCAATGAAATCGCAATGTGTAAATGGGCCTTAAAATATGATGTGGAATTGTTTGAAAGACCATGGTACTCAAAGGCTATAGAATGTTTCTTGAATATATTACTTTTTAAAAAGAGTGTCTATGGAGTTTCTTGCCGGCTCTTCTCCATGACACCAACTTTTTGGAACCGTGCAACTAGTGTGACGTTTCATAGGAGCCTGCAAACGCCTATCTATATCTATACTTATAATAAATCTGTAGAGAGGTCAATTCTGTACATTAAATATATTTCCAAATTAACTATCAGGGGGTAATTAGGGATCGATACTGATTCCAAAAATGCAATCAGTAGAATTTTTGTCTGTCTGTCCGTCTGTCTGTAGGTGTAACCGCTATAGAAACAAAAACCACTAGACGGATTTTAACGAAACTTGGTACAATTATTATTTGAAATAAAAACATTTGACTTTGACTTAGGCTCCCGAAGGTACCTGAGTGGGTTAATTCTAATTTTAACTGACAAGACAATTATTTTTGAATGAAACTGTTTTCTTTGAAAATTGAACGTAAAAATTCATAGTAAACGGTTGGTTTAGGAAAATTTACATTTATGTTGGTTGATAGTGAATTTGGGCCTCAGTAAAAGATACTATTGATATATCTCCATATATTTTGATATATATTTTTTTGGAATTCGAAGTAATTTGTTTTTACTGTAGAATTAACTTTGGCACATAGGTATTCATAGCAAAAATGATATTATTTTATCCATATTATTTAATATAAATGATAGGTTAACGTAGCGTTTAAGGGGTTGTATTTTTTTGTCTCTTTTTTTTAAGGCGTCATGCCTTATTAAAGTGATTATTTTATTAATCTATACTAATATTATAAAGAGGAAAACTTTGTTTGTTTGTTTGTTTGGTTGTAATGAATAGGCTCAAAAACTACTGGACCGATTTTAAAAATTCTTTCACCATTCGAAAGCTACATTATCCACGAGTGACATAGGCTATATTTTATCCGGGTGCGGGCAGTAGTTCCCTCGGGATGCGAGTGAAACCGTGGGAAAACGGCTAGTTAGAAATATTATGAAAAGTAAAAAAAAATTGTTTACGTGTTGGTTAAAAGTTAAAGTGGTTAAAGCATTCACAGTTATCATTAATATTATTTTATTAAACTAATATTTAATTAATTATAAGTAACAGTTAAATTTTACAGCTTTTTAGTTAAGCTCAAAAGCCTTAATCTAGAATAAATATTTCAATATTTTTATAATTCAAAGAAATCTTCAAGGACCTATAGATTTCAATAAAATTAATTAAGAATTTTAGGGGCAGTTTCAGAGGTGACAGATAAAGTTCTAGATAGACTATCTGACAGATAATGCCACAAAAATATTTTTATTTCTGACTACTTTCTTTCTATGTATCATCTATCAGATAACTGCCTCGTTGGTCTAGTTGTCGCACAGCGCGACTGCCGATCACAGGTCTCGGGTTCGATTCCCGGGTCAGGCCGAAATCGCTTTGTGGGTTTTAGAAACTTTCACAAAGCAGCCTGGAGTTTGGAAGTTTGCGGTGTTACACCCCCGTGCCTGGGAGGGCACGTAAAGCCGGCATCCTCGAATGCTACTCAGTAGCAGTCGTATATAAATCCACGTCAGAGGCCGTCAGGCGGATTTGAGAAAACTCTGACACTAGGGCTTGTTAGGTGATTAAGCCTGCAGCGAGTGAGATAAGAAGAAGATCTATCAGATAGCTCACTATAACGTTATCTGTAACCTCTGAAACCGGCCGTTAGAGTAAAAAGCAATTTCAAAAAAATCCACCAAAAAGTTCGTATTAGTTTACACTCGAAGCCAAAATTAAGTCCCGCTATTAATTTAGTACTCAAACCATATTTCGCAAAAAAAACTCCCGAAAAATAAGCCTTAGATTCATTGAAAATTATTAATTAAAATTAATTAAAGCACCCCCCTCGTGTTAACAGCTTGGAATAGCGTTAGGGGTGGCAAATAGTTATGGGTAAGCGTCTTCGCGCCTTCCGATTTGAAATATTAATGTTTAATGTGGCAACCCAGGGAGAGAATAGGGTGGAATGGACTTGAAATAGTATTAATTTTTATAAAGTAAGTACTTAGTCAAATGTTTCATAATTTATAGTACTTAACTGGGGAAAAATATTTATTAGTTTTTTTTATTATTTATGGCGAGAAAATTATGAAAAATAGTGTTCCTACATTTACAAGGGATTTAATATAGTAAAAAAAAAAAATAGTTATTTCAAAATTAATTCAATTCAAATTAAATTTCAGTAAAATTACAGGTTAAATAAATTCAATTCAAATATTTCTTTTTCTAAATTCAAGGCATTACGAACCTTTAAATTATAAATTAAGTGCTAAAAAATTCTAGCGACACTATAACTTCCCTAATAATATACTCCAAGCCAGTAATCCTAGCCATAAACAAACAAAAATAAAAAAACAAAAGGACCTACCATTCCTAACTACAATTCCTTCATAAAACCTCATGAAGTACCGTCAAAACTATCCTGAAATAAACACGCAAGCTCCCGTGAGCGAAATAATAATACTAGCCTACGCAGGCTGCAGACTAAACTGTCGGCCGATAGTTGGCTGATAGTTTATTTTGAAAGGAAATGTGAGATGTGATCGGCTAGTGGGTAAAGCACCAACCTCTCAAGTACGAGTGTGTTGAGTGTGTACGATTCCAGGTCAGGCAAGTACGGATGACAGCATGGTCAACCTACCCGAATCTGTTGAATTTTGCCATTCGAACATTAACTTACTATTGGATAAGGTTGAAAATCTATTGAAGACATTTGACAGATTGATGTGTTGGCGTTTGTACTAATACAACATTTTCAAGCTTGGACATCAATGACTGTTTTAGCTCATTAATGATGAATGTAATGTAAGACATTTTGAAGAAACCTTGACTGTAAAGTCTGAAGTCACTAAACCGTATTAAAAAGCGTGGTGAGTAATCCTCGATCCTTCTCTGTGTGAGAAGAGGCCGCAGCACTGCAGTGGGACCATACAAAAAAGGCTGATGATGGATCACGAATTAAACTTTTAATCTTTGTAATGTTCACACTACCATTCATCTCCATACTGATTTATGACCCCGATCAAACAGTCGGCCGACTAAAAGTATCCAGTGTGCGGGCGCTCTCAGTGGACAGGTCCGCAGTAATCTTTCGTGCAGTAAGGATGGGCGAAATGTTCTGTCAGGTAATGCTGCATTATTGATGAATACCTCCAATTGGTTCCGTACACGATATGGTTAAAGATGTAGATAGAATTTTTAGATATGGCATCATATACCTAGCCTTTTCTCTACTATGTTGGGGTCGGCTTCCAATCTAAGTGTAGCTAAGTTGCCATGGCTGGGGGATTGTTCCCGCGAGTTACCTTGTCCCTGGCACACAAAGGGCTCACGAAGGAGCACGGTGGGTTTTAGTCAGTAAAAGTCTGACACTCCCTCACGCTGTCACCCACAGCGGGAGGGAGATCAGTTGATAATTTCCCATAAATCAGTGTAGCTATGTACAGACAACAGCAGGTCACGGCACCCGAATCTGTCAAATACCAATCGAACATTAACCTTCCGCTATTGTGATAAGGTTGAAAATCTATTGCAGAAATTTGACAAATTGTGGAACTTGATGTGCTGTCGTCTGTACATAGTTATTTTGGGTGTGGTATCATCTGCCTAGCCTTTTCTCAAGTATGTTGTGGTCGGCTACCAGTCTAAGTGCAGCTGAGTACCAGTGTGCCACATGGAGCGACTGCCTATCTAACCTCAATCTAGTTACCTTCGCATCACAATACTTTTTGGTAAGACTGGTTGTCAGACTTTCTGGCTTCTGACTACCCATAATGATTGCCAAAGTCGTTCAAATGACAGCCGGGACCCACCAATTTAACGTGCCTTCCGAAACACGGAGGACAGCGTCATGATATTGGTCACCCATCCACAGACCAACCGCACCAAGCATTTACTTAGAACTTAAGGCCCATTTACACATTGCGATTTCATTGCCCGTTACTTGCCATTTTATTGCAGGAATATTTGACAGGTAACCTACCTATTGCACGATTACGTTTACACAGTGCAAGTAGCATCTTGCTGCAATAAAATGGCAAGCAACGGGCAAAGCAATAGCAATGTGTGAACGGGCCTTTAATAAGTTAACAAAATTAGTCATACTCTAAAAAAAATCCTGACTGAAACAAAAATGGCTGACACCAATGTTTTACATAAAACAGCGAAAAATACTTAAACAGAATAAAATATAGTGGAAAGCGAAATCCCATTTTGCGATAGTGTCAACAAAAATGAGAGACAATATTAGCATAGGACCCGCGCAAATATAATAAGACGAACGCTTTTTGGTAAAAAAAGAGTACAATTTTTAAATCAAATCAAATCAAATCAAAAATTTTTATTTCAAATAGGCCTATAAAAGCTCTTATGAAACGTCAAGCTAGTTGCACGGTTCAAAGAAGTGGATCTCATGGAGAAGAACCGGCAAGAAACTCCATGGACTCCTCCATTTACTCAATCTTACTATTCTACTATGAGGATGTATGTCATGTTTGTTACTCTGTCACGCAAAAACTACTAGACGGATTTTGATGAAACTTGTCAGTAGGTAATATAGCTTATATATCAGAAGAACATATAAGCTTTTTATTCGGGTAGTTACCACAGGTGAAACCGCTGGCGGAACTTAGTCTTTCTAGAGATTCGGTAGGTACCCAACTCGTTAAAAACTACAAAACTTTAGTCTGTCTTGCAAGTCAAGCTGTCCGCTGAAGTTATATTTGAATGGGTGACTGTTATCATGCTTTTCCCCGCGTTTCTACTTTCTGCACCCTAATTTGGTTGGTTCAGTAGTTTAGGTGTTAAAGCGTGGCAGACGACAGAGTTTCGCATTAAGTGAGGATGATTTTGAAAAATAAGATATGCGTAACGACATGATCATCATCTGTCTAGCCTTTTCCCCACTATGTTGGGGTCGACTTCCAGTTTAACCAGGTGTTGCTGGATTAGACGAAACGACATGATATGAAACCACTCATATTTATATTATTTATCTAATAACCAATAATTAAAATAAACCTACATAAATTCTTTGCAATAAAAGATTCCCTAAAACCACAAAATTAAACATAACATTATCTCTAACAAAATAACCGTTCAATTCAATAAAACGGCAATAATATTCACAGAGCTAACACGTCCGCTCCGGATGGCAGTCAGACGTCGACTGCGGCGCACCGGATATAACTCCGCCGCCATCTTGCGAGCCACCGGAACTCGGAACTGCTAATGAGCTCTTGAGACTCAAAGTGTTGCCGTCTGTGCTTTTGTTATTTTCTTTTTATGTTTTTAGTGATAAGTTTTATCGTGGGAATTTAGGTATTTTTTCTATACGCCATTTAAGTGACCATTTGGGTAAGGGATTTTTTTACTTAGGTACAGACAACAGCACATCAAGTTACCACAATCTGTCAAATTTCTGCAATAGATTTTATAGAAAATCTAAGGTTCATGTTCGATTGGTAAAATTTAACAGATTCGTATACGTTGACCTGCTGTCGTCTGTACTTAATGTCCACTCAAATAGAGTATAAAATAGATTTTCTAAAGCTGTTTTTTATCGGATCAGTAGTTATTTAGATTTGTACATTAAGTAGACAAACTTTTTAGCTCTTCTGCCGGCGGTTTCATCTACGTCTTGTAGAGAAACTACTCCGCGCACTCAGATAAAAAGTAGCCTATTTCTCGATACATGAACTATCAAATATTGATTTTTTTTAACACAGTTCAGTAGTCCTGTTTAAGCCAAAAAACAATATTTTCAACTTTATAATATTAATCATCTGTCTAGTTTTTTGCCGACTAGGTTGGGGTCGGCTTTCAGTCTAATCGGATGTAACTGAGAATCAGTGTTTTACGCGACTGCCTGTCTGACCTCCACAACCCAGTCACCTGGGCAACACGATACCCATTGGTAAGACTGATTGTCAGACTTTCTGGCTTCTGATTACCCGTAACGACTGCCAAAGATGGTCAAATGACTAGTTTATCGTGCCTTCTGAAACACAAAAGAACTCGTCATGACAAGATGGTCACCCATCCACGAACGTGTTCAAGTGTTGCTTAACTTATGATCGATCGATGAGGCTTTGACTTGCGGTCATTCCCAATAACCTATCTATCTCTGCATATGCTTACTAGAGATAGAATCTTGACATTAGCCCCATACAAGTAATGTCAAATTCCTATCTCTAGTAAGCAAATCCAGAGATAGACAGAATATTGTATTCCCCAGTTAGCCACGAGCTCTTTAATTAGCATAAGAACATATTAAGTGAGAATTCTCCTTGCCCTACTAACATACATCAAAGGTTCCGTACAAAGCAAGCTCAAAGCAATTTATAATTAGTTCAAGTAATTACATCAAAGAGGCTCCTTCGGCGGAAGTGCCGCCATCTTGTGCAGCCGCGGAATGGCGGCCGGAAGTCAAGAATGGCTCCGTAATTGGTTGAATATCGTTGAGAGCTTTTGTGAAATGGAGATGGGTAATTTGTGATCATTTTGAATGTTTTGAAGTGATTTTGTTAAAATCCTTGTTACAAATGTGAAAGTTACTCTGCGTCTGTCTGTCTGGTCGGTTTTAACGCCAAAACTATTAAACCGATTAAAATGAAAGGTAAAAACCAGCCAAGTGCGAGTTAGACTAACGCACGAAGGGTTCCGTACCATTATCTATGAAAAAAGTACAATAGGAATGGTCAAGTGTGAGTTATTTAATTTCCACATTATTTCTAATAGATGGCGCTACTAGTATACAATTTTGTAATTAATTAATATAAATCAACAGCCTTAATAATTTATTGTTTTAAGTAAGTTTTTAGTATTTGTTGTTATAGCGGCAACGGATATACATCATTTGTGAAAATTTCAGCATTCTAGCTATCACGGTTATTGAGATACAGCCTGGAGACAGACAAACAGACAGACCGACAGACAGACAGACAACGAAGTCTTAGTAATAGGGTCCCGTTTTACCTTTTGGGTACGGAACCCTAAAAAGATAGTCTAAAGCCGTGCAACTAACTTGACTTTCATAACCTGTACTAGGTCTATTTGAAATATAACAAATACTTGACTTTGAGCCTGAGAACGGACATAGATAGACTATACCTACTTTTTACCCGGTTGCGGATAGTGATGAAACCGCGTGGCTAACTTCTTCTTCTTATCGAGTGAGCTACAGGTTTAATCACCTAACAAGCCCTAGTGTCAGAGTTTTCTCAAATCCGCCTGACGGCCTCTGACGTGGAATTATAACTACGACTGCTACTGAGTAACAATCGAGGACGACGGCTTTACGTGCCCTCCCAGGCACGGGGGTGTAACACCGCCAACTTCCAAAATCCAGGCTGCTTTGTGAAAGTTTCTAAAACCCACAAAGCGATTTCGGCCTGACCCGGGAATCAAACCCGAGACCCGTGATACGGCAGTCGCGCTATGCGATCACTGGACCAACGAGGCAAGTAGTGGCTAACTAGTATTAGTAAAAGTACGAAGATCTGTGAGTAAACCTTTTACGGTTAAATGGCTGGATTGATTTCCAAGTAACTATAACCCAAAGTCAAAAATGGTATTTTTTATCCTTTTCCACACATTAATTTCTGATATACCAAAAAACCTTAGAATATTTTTTTAATTTCAATTAAAAAAAAATGAAAGTACAGACAACAGCAGGTCACGGTGCCCGAATCTGTCAAATTTTATCAATCAAACATTAACCTTCCACAATATTGTGATAAGGTTGAAAATCTATTGAAGGAATTTGACAGATTGTGGTAACTTGATGTGCTGTCATTTGTACAACATTAACATTACATAGCAACTTAAATATGAACGCAGCTAAAACCAGCCATTTTGAATGGAAACGCGGGAAAAAATTGCAAATGGCGGCCGCAAGCCTTTGTTTTAAGTCGCGAATAGTACCTACTTGAGTTTCTCTTTGTAAAGTTCTGGAAAACAAAGAAATGTATTTTAGGCTCCGTACAATACACGAAACTAGCTTCCGTCAGCTGTTTCACCCGCTTCCCTGGGGAACTAATTCCCGTACCCGGATAAAGGTAGCCTGTATGGTATTCTGATATATAAGCTATGTTAATGTTAAGTTTCATCAAAATTAAACCTGTAGTTTTTGCGTGAAAGAGGTAACAAACAAACATACAAACTTTCGCATTTCGACGCCTCAGAGTTTAGAGTGAAAATCTCTTAAGAGAATATGTTTAACTGCTATATGTCTGTCTGTGGCATCGTGGCTCTTAAACGGATAAGCCGATTTGTAAACGAGTTTTTTTTAAATAAAAGCTGGGATTTCGGTGGTGGTACTTCAACATTTTTCACAAAAATAGATTCAGCCGTATTAAAGTTATTTCATTTGAAAAAAAAAACTGTTTTTTTGTCATAATAACAAAAAATACGCGGTTGAACTGAAAACCTTCTTTATTTTAAAAAGTCGTTTAAGTACAGACAGAATCTGTAATTTTTTACCAATAGAATATTAAGCTTCCGCTATTACGATAAGGTTGAAAATCTATTGCAGAAATTTGACAGATTGTGGTAACTTGATGTGCTGTTGTCTGTACAACTGTAGTTGTAAGCTTGTAAATTAAAAGAAAATAAAGTGTTTTTTTATTATTATTATCTCAAATCGACCCCGAAAAGAACATACATATATGAAAAAAAACACAGTATTCTATAAAATCCACCGTGCAAATACGTCTCAAACTTGGCCCTATTTCCCATAGAAAATTAAATGCCCCCATAAATTATACATCGAGGAAGATATACCCTCTACTCTCTATGTTTCCAGACCCCATGGGAAACGTTTTTTAGGGGGGAAACGACGGGAAATGCGACGCTTACTGCTAAGGCACTTTACGGCGCATAATTGGATGGGTGGGCGGACCTTTTGTGTATGGGATACCTTATTTTGCTAATATTATGATTGTGGAAGTTTTTCTGTCTTCGAGTAATCCGCAATCCATCCAAAGGGTGTCTGTAAGAATTAGCTTTTAGCGATAAGACCGCCCATTGTGTCACCTCAACTTGATTTTTTTGTACCATGTTGCTTTTTTAATGTAAATTGGTGTGCATAATCTATACGAATATTATCTATACTAATATTATAAAGCTGAAGAGTTTGTTTGTTCTACTACTGGTCCGATTTGAAAAAATATTTCAGTAGATAGCCCATTTATCGAGGAAGGCTATAGGCTACTTTTTATCCAGGTGCGAAAAGTAGTTGCTATGGGACGCGGGTGAAACCGCTGGCAGAAGCTAGGATACTCTAAACTGGCCCAAAAACATTGCAAGCAAATGTAAGGGGCTACTACCAGTTTTTCTTATGGGACCCGTATAATATAATTTGAGCAAGTAGCCCATAATAAAATTGTATTGACAAATTGAAGGGTGAATTTCCCTATGTAAGAGAGATAAAAACATATGTCAGACAAGGACGACAATAGTACTACAAATAATACTCTCAAATCGAATTTGCATATGGAGAGAGAAAATATTTTCTTTGTAGTACAGACGCCAGCACAGCTACCACAATCTGTCAAATTTCTTCAATAGATTTTCAACCTTATCACGATAGTGGAAGGTTAATTTTCGATTAGTGAAATTTGATAAATTGGTGTAGATTGGTCTGTACTTTCTAAAACCTTAGACACCTAAGACTGAGTAAAGGTGAACTTAAGGAACCCTGGACTATAAAGTGTGAGTACAGCAACCCGCATCTCTTGCACGTGATTAACGCTCAATCCTTCTCTGTGTCAGAGGAGGCCGCAACACAGCAGTGCGACGATACTAAGGCTGATGGTGATGAACGACTGTGATGAGCTTGTGGCTAAGTAACAACCACTTTATTACATCCGAAGATGGGTGACCACCTCTGACTGTCATTTCGAGTTCCTCCGTATTTCCGAAGGCACGTTGGTGGGCTGCCAATTGGGCTCCCGGCTGTCAATTGAACATCTTTGGCAGTCGTTACGGGTAGTTCGAAGCCAGAAAGGCTGACCACCAGTCTGACTAAAGTATCGGGTTGTCTCGGACAACTGGGTTGAGGAGATCAGACAGGCAGTCGCTCCATGTGGCACACTGGTACTCAGGTGCATTCAGTTAGACTGGAAGCCCACCGCAACATAGTTGCAAAAAGACTAGACGGGCGACTAAATAGTACATGTTCCTCAGACAGTACATCATTGAAACATTATATTATGTCATGCATATGTTTCAGTAAGATAGATAAAGCCGTAATATAGTTATATCCCTAGGGATATAATTATATACCGGAACATAGTTATACGAAAGCGATTCGTTACTATCTCACTAGGAATATATATAGTTATAAAACGGTCCAAGTCTAGTGATATATGTTACTAGATTAAGTTTAGTGAAATAGCTTTTGGATTGTGCAGAGTTCTACTAAAATACATACATACATTGAAAGTATAACATATACAAAACATTATTTCCGAACAGATAATCTGGCTAACCGTATTTCAAATAAATCATGTTCATTCATATGATACCCAAACTCCGCGTCTTTAACTAGGGAACAAGCAAAACCGGATGCATTCCTTATATCATACAACTCAACAATGAAACTACTCATTGAACGTGTCCACAGCACTAGTGATGGGTTTAACTCGACACTTTTATATCGATAAAATGAGAATGAATGGAGTGAATGATTGGGTTGTGCTATGTTCGGTCACGTTCGTTCTTTGAGTGAGCTAAAGTAATGAGTATAATCGGATTTGTGCTACTTTTGTTGATCGTGTTATGTTTTTTTTGTTGTTAAGGTGTAGTGAAGGTTACGATTAGTTTTTATTTTGGAGTGCGTACTTAGTGTGTTAGAAAGCGCGTGGAAAGGATTTGTGAATTGATTTTCAGTTACTATTGTAATGTGGAAGTATGTACACTATAACTGCATTGTTATTTTTCAAATCTATTGTGATTTTTGATTGAGTTTATTCGGGAGTTCAAAAACTGGCAATTTGACATTTAAGTTTTATTATTCAATGTATTTCTATTAAATATTTAACATATAGTTACTGAAGGAGAAATATGCTGAGCTGACTATAATAATGATACCATCTTTGTTTTACCATGTTTCTGTGAAAAAAGACTCATTATCATTATTAAAAGATTTTTTATCATTATTATAGTAACCGTATTCAGAGAGAAGTTGGTTAAGCCAATTTCACATAGCTAAATTAATATGTAAAACCGCACAAGTGCAGAAAATCCTAACAAATCTACATTCAAAATTCACAAAGCATTTTTTGATAGTATTAAGCCATAGGTAAGTATCGGTAATAAGTACTTCTCTAACATCGACACTTTCCCCTCCCTAGTCATCGCGGGCGCACGTTTCTTACCGTCCTGACAGCAAATGATTTATATGTATGTGACTCTACGGCGGATATTATCATCGAATTTTTTCATTGTCCTGCCCTAGTTCCTAACCCTAGTACGATAGGTAGACTATGAACCTTCGAAATAGATAAATCTTCATTATTAACACAAGTCCGTTTGTTTGTCGCCCGTGGTACTACCAATAATGGCATCTAAGGCTGATTGTTAGCCGTGGCGATTGTTCTCATATAAAGAGATCAGCCAGCTGCGCAGGACATATTATAGTGCACAAAAATTTGCGCTGACACAGGTGCACTCCCTATTCCCTCACTCTCATAACCCGATGGGACGGCAATCCGACACGACCGGAGAGAGATCAGACCAGGACCGACTTTAACGTGCTTTCCGATGCACGGGTGTATCAATCACCGACTTCCAAAAATCCGGGCTGCTTTGTAAAAGGTTTTAAAACCGTAGTTTTACCGTGAAAGAGTTAGAAACATATACTACATATTTACAAACTTAATTATATTTGCAGGATATTATAGATCACGGTTAAAAGGCTCGTCTCACACAGAGAAGGTACGAGTTCTAAAAAGTCATAGACATTTTCACCATTGCCACCCCACTGTCATTTCTTTTTATACCACATTGAACATAGAAAAGCTTTCAGAAAAACCACAGCAAATGCTATGACATTTACACCAAATTATGGTTTCCGTTCCACCATCAAATTACTTGGTATAAAATTGGCAGTTTTTGTGCTAACAAATGTGTTTTTGGCTAGCTTTTCTTGCTTTGGGGGGTGAATTAATGTGTGCAAGATTTTTAGGTGTGATTTAACTATGTTGGGATCGGCTTCCAGTCTAACCGAATGCAGCTGAATACCAGTGTGCCACATGGAGTAATACAGTACCTAACTATTCCGATAGGCCTTTATAAGACTGGTTGTCAGACTTTCTGGCTTCTGACTACCCGTAACGACTGCCAAAGATGTTCAAATGACAGCCGGGTCTTTCGAAACTCGGAGGAACTCGTTATGACAAGATTTTTTTATTTTTTTTATATTTATTGAATTCGGGCTTTTTATCCACATGGATATGTCAACCCCATCGTGCCCTCTAAATTCTAATGACACTAAATACAATAATAACTTTAAGTGAGAGAGAATCATGAATTAGTTGCTTTTGCTAATCTACTTAATCTTTTTGACTTGATTTTGGACTTGCCAATTGTCTGTACTAATCCAATATCCAGAACATTCAATGTAAACTCTTCGATGAATGATTGTGACAAGATGCTCATCCATCCGCGGACCGCGCCAAGCGTTTCTTAACCTTATGATCGATCCTATTACTAAGCCACGAGCACGAGAACTTATGAGAAAACTGAGATTAATATTTCAAGAATCGCAGTCTTGAATATAATGTTTAAAATATGTAGTTTTCCTTCATCAATAATGTTTGATATTTTGGACGGAAGCCATTTCCTTGGCGCGCCCGTCGTGTGTAGGAAACCTTATAATTCACGCATGGCTGCCTCAGAAGACGCCTTTGTGTTCTTACACTGCGCGACAGAATTTTTGGGTGCGCTTTGTATTTCATATTTTGTTTTATATCTGTTCTGCATTAAAAATAATTTAATTTTCGGTATTTTTTTTAATGTCTTGGACAAGTTAGGTGGACTAGTTAACAAAACAGCATTATTAGACTTAGATCTATTTTTGTCGACAACTTTAACGTCCGTTCTTCTTAAAACACCTGTTTAGTTTGAAAATTAACCTTTAAAATCGTAAACTATATTTTTTTGGCTATACTTTTCCGAAAGTCCATTTTAAAATTCTCATTTTTACTCTGTTAAGTTATCTACACAATCCTATTGGATAACACCAGTAAAATTACATAATACATAATAAAATACAAAATTACATAATAAAATAAACAGATCATGAATGTAGAGTTTACTTTTCCAGTTAGTTTAACAAAAAACAACATGTCAAAGAGTTACAGTACTTCAAAGGAACAACCAAACAAGCTTCCTAAGAAAGAAAAAAAAACTAAAATAAATAAAATACAAAAACGTGGCCCTATTTTCTTGGCCGGCAGTGTACTATGCATCTTTTATCCTTCTCACGCTCGACTAGAACTGAAAGCTCTTTCAAAGTTGCTCTTTTCAAAGAAATGTATAAAAGATATGGTTATCTTTTATTTTTTACCTTTTTACAAAAGTAGAACGAAATTGTTACTGCTGGTTGGTTGTGGAAAAAACACATTTTTATGCTTTTAAACTATATTTGTAGATTTATTTAAAAACTAACGATTAAACTATTTCTTTTTCACTGTTTTATGAGCCTAAACCTAATGATAATATCAATCATGAGCAGAACATTTCGCAAAATTATTGCCAACGAAGTAAACGCCAGTCTATAAGCCTCCCGGGTAACTGGGTTGAAGAGATCAGACAAGCAGTCGCTCCATGTGGCACACTGGTATTCAACTGCATCCAGTTACACTGGAAGCCGATCCGTAGTTGGGAAAAGGCAAGGCAGAAAATGACATGATATGTCAGTCTGTATAGTGTACCTCGATAAATGGGCTATCTGACACTGAAAGTTTTATTCAAATCGGTCCAGTAGTTCCTAAGATTTTAAAAATACTAGTATAGACAGTATGTTTCATATTACACTGATTACAAAAAAATCGGGTCACATGACACAATTTTTGCAAGTACCATGATATAATGTAGTTCATCATTAATGCCACAACACGCGCAAGGACGGACGCCGGCATTAATGTCATTATATAAAGCCGGAAGCAACGCTGCTACTTTATTTTGAACGGAAGTGTAATATTATCTGGATTATAATGATATAGATTACAGTTACGTATGTGATATACTGTTTAACTGCGGAATTCAATATTCTGTCTATCTGTTGATTTGCTTACTAGAGATAGGAATTTGACATTACTTGTATGGGGCTAATGTCAAAATTCTATCTCTAGTAAGCAAATCCAGAGATAGACAGAATATTGAATTCCGCAGTTAGTGTAGCGAGGTTTATTTCGTGTACAGGCGCCAGGACATCAACTTACCTCAATCTGTCAAATTTCTGCAATAGATTTTCAACCTTATCACAATAGTGGTAGGTTAATGTTCCATTGGTAAAATTTGACAGATTCAGGAAGGTGACAGACCTGCTGTCTGTTGTCTGTACAAAAAAATGAGAACAACTTTGGTCAAAATGTAGCCTATATTATACTAAAGATTAACGGCCATTTTCACAGGTTCCAGATAAAGTTCTAACTAGCTACCTGACAGAAAGTGCCTAAGAAATGTTTTTGATTTTGATTAGGTACTTTTCTATGGCAGTATCTGTCAGATAGCTATCTAGAACTCTATCTGGAACCTGTGAAACTGGCCGTTAATCTTGTTTAATTCACTTATGTAATTTTATTTAAAACGGTTCAGTAGTTTTTAGAAAAAATGAGAAAAGAAAAAGATTTTATATTTTTTTTCTTAAGTAACAACGTTAACGCATGAAACTAGATTTGTCAGTTAAGTAAGGTGATAAGGTCCCATCATAAATGCTTATTACTTAACTTAATATAAACAAATGTACAGTCAACAGCACATCAATTTACCACAGTCTGTGATAAGGTTAAAAATCTATTTCTGCAATAGATTTTCAACCTTATCGCAATGGCGGTAGGTTAATATTTGATTGGTAAAATTTGACTGATTCGTATACGTTGACCTGCTGTCGTCTGTACATACAAAAATGAATATATTTATGTAGATGTCCCATCAAATAATGTGAATAAACCCGTGAAGGTGGAACAAAGGCATTTTATTTGATTGCATTGTTCTTATTTAGGTTAATTAGTATTTAAATAAAGTACTCAGTGAATTTGACAACGAGACTGTTTGCATTTAATACAGGTATAAATATTTTTCCTGAAAGAAAAAATGTTACTGATGTATCTATTTAAGCATTTGTAGGTTGTAATAAATAAAAAATAGTTGATAAACAAATTGAACGGGAATTCGTGACCGACAAATTAGTAAAAATATAACCGATATGTTTCAAAAATGTTCCTTTTTTGTTTATTTATTTATTTATGTTAATACTATTTATAAGTCAATCGTTTTGTAATAAATTCCAAAACACGCGGTTAATAAACAAGTTCAATGTGAATTTGTAACCTAAAAAACAATTGAAAAAGGAAAAAATCAAGTTTCTTAGATATAATAACGTCTTTTAAACAATAATTATAATGTTATATAACGTCACTCGTAAAAAAATGTGAATAAAAACATTTTTTTTTAATTGTTACTTTTTCGTATTATTTTTATTATTTCTGTACAGTAAAAGCATAATGTTACGGGTTGGGTTAGCCCTACAGGGTAGCCTATGGGGTGACACCGTAGCGAAGCTCATGAAATGGTTCAAGCGTAATGTTAGGTTATGGGGCATTTTTATGACGATTGCACAACATTTTTGTGGAAATATTTTATATTTTAAAGTCGACCTGTTTTTTCTGCAAGAGAGTGTAATGGTTTTGTAAATGTTAATTTTTTCTAAATATTTGCAGTAGTGTTAGTCAAGCAATTGTTTTTTTTTAAGTATGAAACTATTATTTGCTTTTAACTTAAAAAAAATATAATGAATAAAATTAAATATTGAGGAGATTTTTTTAGTTTATTTTTAACGCTGTTTTAGAATTAAAAGTTTATATTTTACAAGCAAATTCCTTTCACACAAAATAAAAAATATTCCCACAAAAACAAAAAAAAAAATCGTCACAAAAATTGCAAAAAAAATTGGTCAACATTTTTTTTTTCATGTTTTATTTTTGGTTATGCTAGCGGCGTTGGGTAGAAAATTAAAAATTAAAATAAAATGGTTTTGTAACACCAAAGGGTAGGTATTATATGTATATAGACATCAAAGAACCCAGTTATAGGCACAAGCTTGGGTGAGCAGACGACTGCGTCGTTTTGGGTCAAGTCAAAATATTTTAGGCCAAGAAACTTATAGGCTTAACTGGAGACCAGAGAATGAAAACATTTATGATCTATACGATACATTATGAATTATGATCCATGATGATAAAAACGTAAAAAAAAATAATGTTAGGAATTTAGTTTTAATTCTGGGAGACAAAACATAAAACTAGTTTACTTGGCTTTTTATTATTTCTTTCTTTACCTTAGTATCGTAATTTAGCAGTGTCTTAAAAAAAACATTAATTTTCTTTAAAAATAGAGTAATTTTTTGCTGATTTTTTACAGATGCACATTTTGGAACTGTGCAACTAGCCGAACTAGCTAAAAGCCGGTGTAACTAACTAATGTGACTTTTCTTAAAAGCCAGTAATTACTTATTTGAAGTCAAAACATTTGACTTTGACATTTACTATGCTGATTTTTTCAGTTGTCAGAATAATCAAGATAGAAGTCTGTGACCGTTTTTTGGCACAGTGGATAGTTGCTGTCATTACATAACATTATAAGTCAGTCTTCCCTTGAAAACTGACAACTGTCAAGTGCACAAAATAATGGACGGCACTATAAAATAATTGACTGTATGTGATAGCTGTCAGATTAATTAATCTAATATTATAAAGCTGAAGAGTTTGTTTGAACGCGCTAATCTCAGGAACTACTGGTCCGATTTGAAAAATTCTTTCAGTGTTAGATAGCCCATTTATCGAGGAAGGCTATAGGCTACTTTTTATCCTGGTGCGCCGAGTAGTTCCCACGGGACGCGGGTAAATGAAAAAATATGTGGAGACTGACAGAGAGATATTTCTATAAATTTTTAAATGATGACAAAATAAACCTTTTATTTATTTATTTACTGAATTTATTGATATGAATATGATAACTGTTTACACATCACGACACGTTTGTTGTTATTATCAACCGACAATAACTTAAACATTACATTATTGGTATTTGGTTTCCAGTTACACCTATAAGATTCTTGGTAAGGCAGGGCTTTCAAATGAACTATATTTTGTAATATTTTTATCAAATTCCATTTGATTTTCTATCTTATTACTAAACTTTAATACAATTCTTCTAATCTAACAGACAGACATGTGTTGCTGGGGAGTTTGTTGCGCCATTTCTTCCCAGCAAAAACACAGGCAGTGGTGAAGGGCGGGCGTTTTTGGGGCTGTCTCATTTAATTTTAACGTTCGAAAAGTGCTATTTTTCAGCCTACTTTGAATGAATGCTTTTTGATTTTATTCCTCTTAAAATATATATACAAAATAACGGCCGTATTATAAACTCAGATCTAGCGTAGTGTTGTGACTATGTATATCGATAAAGACATCCCTTTCTATCACAAATTTGAATGTGTCGATATATTCTCACTCACAGACGAGCAATAAGCACAGTTGATATCGACGCCCTATCAAATACGAAGGTTTTATTACACCCTTTTCAAAATAGGACCGATTTCAGACGGATACTCTATAACCTACCTAAAGGTCGTATGACATTTGATTGGATACCCATTTTATTGGCCGATTGTAGGTACTGAACTAGAGATATCGTTTCTGTATCCACGTAAATGAAAACGCCTGGGCTGAACAAAAGTTAATTAACACTAAATCATACAATTCTGCCTGCATTTTTGCCTTTAGCCTGCTTTTTTGCCTTTTTGCCTGCGTTTTTGACATTCAACCAACCTTTTTAACTTTTACGGTAACTTTTCGACTTTTAGCCTTTTAGCCTGCCTTTATGACTTGTAACCTCTCTTTTTTTACTTTAACCCTATTCATTTTTACTATAATCTTGCCTTTTTGTCTTTGAGCCTGCTTTTTCGGCTTTTACTCTGCCTTTTCGACCTTAACTCTGCCTTTTTCATCTTTTACCCCGCCTTTTCGACTTTAGCCCTGCCTTTTTTAACTTTAAACCCAACTTTTTAAAGCCTGCCTTTTTGACTTGACCAAACGCACAGAGGGGTAAGTGGCAACAAGAACCATAGGACCTTAGGGACCACACCACTGGCCTGAGCCCAGGCCTACTCACAGCCGCTGTAGGTGCCTCAGTCGTAAAAATAGCCCCTCTGGTATATGTCCCAGACGATTATTGTTCAGTCTCCTGTAATTAAATTCAAGTTTAGGCTCAGCGTTTCTTAACCGTGTTTGAAAACGAGAGAAAAAGAAAATGATCTTGGTAGATATCTAATAATAAATATGTTGTCTCATGAAAGTGGATCAGCCATAGTTGTGTGTGTGTAAATGTACAGACGACAGCACATCAAGTTATGACAATCTGTCAAATTTCTGCAATAGATTTTCAACCTTATCACAATGGAGGTAGGTTAATGTTCGATTGGTAAAATTTGACAGATTCGTATACGTTGACCTGCTCTCGTCTGTACATGCACATTATCTTTGTATGTGTAAGCTCGGGAGTGCAAAGACGATGAGCATGTACAGACAAAAACAGGTTAACCTACCTGAATCTTTCACATTTTACCATTCAAACATTAACCTACCACTATTGTGATAAGGTTGAAAATCTATTGAAGATATTTGACAGATTGAAGTAGGTTATTATGCTGGACTGTCTGTACATTTAGACACAAGTATGGGTCACCCGATTTTGTGAGACAAAACATCTACCTCTATACAGTCAATAATATTTATAGGTATTTAAGTTGAATAACTATTTTAAATCACTGTAAACAATGAAATTTATAGGTTAATCTCTTTTCATACACACAGAACAGTTAAAAGTACAGACAACAGCACATCAAGTTACTACAATCTGTCAAATTTCTGCAATCGATTTTCAACCTTATCACAATGGAGGTAGGTTAATGTTCGATTGGTAAAATTTGACAGATTCGTATAGGTACGTTGACCTGCTGTTGTCTGTACTTATTATAAAATATGAAAATCTAATTTATCTTGCTTATAAAAAGTTAAGAAACGCTGAAACGTCGCTACTGTCATTTGAACCGAATTTCATGCACGACATAGCTTAATGTACTTACAGTCGTTCTAACGCGTTCAGTTCTAAGAAGGCATCCCTCTCGATTGTGTGAATAAGGTTTTCAGAAAGCTGTCTGAAAAAGAAAATATTAAAAAAAATATGAATTATTTTTAATTTAATTAGGAATCTTCTGTCTACACTCAGTAAAATTTTAATAGGGAAAACGAAAAGAGGAAAGATTATAAAAAAATATTAAAAGATATAAAACTCTATTTAAAGAAATACAAAATGAAAGGCCTTTTACTAAATAATGCAACTAGTTAACCTAACCTCATCTGCCTAGCCTTTTCCCAACTATTTTGGGGTCAGCTTCCAGTCTAACCGGATGCAGCTGAGAACCAGTGTTTTACATGGAGCGACTGCCTATCTGACCTCCACAACCCAGTTACCGGGCAACCTGGCACCCCTTGGTAAGACTGGTTGTCAGACTTTCTGGCTTCTGACTACCCGTAACGACTGCCAAAGATGTTCAAATGACAGCCGGGACCCACTGTTTATCGTGCCTTCCGAAACACGGAAGAACTCGTTATGAAAAGATGGTCACCCATCACGCCGACCGCGCCAAGCGTTGCTTAACCTTATGATCGATCGATCCGCGCGGCTTTGACTTAGCCACGAGCTCTTCCTAACCTAACCTAACCTAATACTTATAAAAATATATATTTTTATTACGAAAATGAAATATGTACAGACGACAGCAGGTCAACGTACCTATACGAATCTGTCAAATTTTACCAACCAAACATTAACCTACCCCCATTGCGATAAGGTTGAAAATCGATTGCAGAAATTTGTCAGATTGTGGTAACTTGATGTGCTGTCGTATGTATATTTTGATACTCACAATGTTTTCAAGTCCTTCAAGTTTTGAAAGTCGCTCTGAAATATTATCGTGATGTTATTGCCTTGTAGATCCCTGAAACAAGAAAAAAAATAAAATTAATCATCAAAACTACGAATATTTAAGGTAAGGCAAGGTAAAGGCAAGGTAAAGGCAAGGTAAAGGCAAGGTAAATGCAAGGTAAAGGCAAGGTAAAGGCAAGGTAAAGGCAAGATAAAGGCAAGATACAGGTAAGGTAAAGGCAAGGTAAAGGCAAGGTAAAAGGCAAGGTAAAGGCAAGGTAAAGGCAAGGTAAAGGCAAGGTAAAGGCAAGGTAAAGGCAAGGTATAGGCAAGGTAAAGGCAAGGTAAAGGCAAGGTAAAGGAAAGGTAAAGGCAAGGTAAAGGTAAGGTAAAGGTAAGGTAAAGGTAAAGTAAAGGTAAGGTAAAGGCAAGGTAAAGGTAAACAATAATGATAAGTCGACCTGCTACACACGAAAACGTTCAAGCAATCACAGCTTTACACTGCATTGCCAGTAAAATGAGTCCCATTATTTCTATGGTGTCTATAAAACTGTTTATAGTGTAATTATGTCGGGTATAGTGATTGATGTTTACGATATGTTTCCTTGTACGGCTTTATAGTAGCCATCAACGGAATACAAGTGATATGTCAGTTAGTTTTCACATAGAAAAAGCTCATTAGGTTTTTGAATCACCTGGGAATCGAACCTAAATACTATTGCAAGGTTATCATAAAAAAATAATATATTATTGAACTTTTATTGACGAGTATAGACGACAGGTCAACTTACCCGAATCTGTAAAATTTTTCAAATCGAATATTAACCTTGCCCTGTTGTGATAAGGTTGAAAATCTATTGAAGAAATTTGACAGATTGTGGTAGGTTGATGCCATCGGTATCACCCGCGCCCTGAGAGAACAACTTGGCGCATCCGGATAAAAAACAGTCTTTCTACATATATAGGCGATCGAAGATATAGGCGCTTAAAAAAACTGTTTTAGAAATATATATTTTAATTATTTTAGTAAAATCAAATGATATAAAATATCTGTAAAGACGCCAGCATATCAACCTACCAAAATATGTCAAATCTCTTCAATAGATTTTTTATGTTATCACAACAGAGAAGGTTAAGAACACGAAAACGATGGGTAAAAAATAGATTCGGATAGGTTGGTCCGTGGTGTGGGTTGATCTGCTGTCATTTGTACAGACAACAGCAGTTCAACGTATACGAATCTGTCAAATTTTACCAATGAAACGTTAACCACCATTGTGATAAGGTTGAAAATCGAGTGCAGAAATTTGACAGATTGTGGTAACTTGATGTGCTGTCGTCTGTACAATCAAAAACATAACCCTTCTTTTTAATTAAGTAAAAAATAACTCAAAACTACTTTCATTCAAACCAAAAATTATTTGTCACTGACCCAATTAAACCCCCGAGTGCAATTACTACTACGCAGACGAAACCGCGGTTAAAAGCTAGTAAAGAACTACCAAAGGTTAATATGGCACCCTCTGGCCACTGTGAAATGGGTCGTAAGTGGCACTTAACGCGTTCCACTAACTAATGTCTTAAGTGCATTTAGGCCCATAATTATAATAACTAGCTTCTGCCAGCGACTTCGCCAGCGAAAAACTTAAAACCCCGTTTTTAGGGTTCCGTACCCGAAGAGTGGGGACCCTTTTACTAAGACTACGTTGTCTGTCTGTCTGTCTCCGGGCTGTATCTCATAAACCGTGATAGCTAGTTGCCGCTATAACAACAAATACTAAAAATTAAGAAAAAAATACATTAAGGAGGGTCCCCATACAATAAACGTATAAAACCGTAAATTATAACTTTGTTGTGTTTCATATATTTGTATGAAAAACAAAGATATTTTTTGCTGCCCGAAAAATGATTTTATTTTGGCTAGTTGTAGGTAATAGATACGTTCATTTTATATAGATAATGCTACGGAACCCTTCGTGCGCGAGTCCAACTCGCACTTGGCCGGTCTTTTTTTCGCTCCTGTGAGAATTTCGGGAAATCCTTTCTTATCTCGCGTGAGAGTCTTAAGATGAACCTCTGCGCAAAATTTCAGCTTTATAGGTTCACGGGTTTGGGCCCTGCGTTGATGAGTCAGGGCTTTGATTTTTATATGTCTTACAAAAAGTGTATGTAATATTTTTGCATTAAAAAAAACTATTTTACGTGTCTAATTACAATAAATAATATTACTATTTATGACTTGCTTCTGTCAGCGACTTCATTCGCGGGTCCTGTCGCTTATGCCAGCGACAATGGGTCGTCATAATCAAAGATCTTTCCCTTCACTGCTCTGCTCCTATTGATGGTAGCGTGATGAAAAGTATACTATAACCATTTCAGGAGTATGAATAATAATTGTACCAAGTTACGTTAAAATCCGTCAAGTAGTTTTTGTTTCTATAACGGTTATACAGACAGACAGACCGACAAAAAATCAACTGATTGCATTTTTGGCTTCAGTATCGATCCCTAATCACCCCCTGATAGTTATTTTGGATATATATTTCACGTACAGACAACAGCACATCAAGCTACCACAATCTGTCAAATTTCTGCAATAGATTTTCAGCCTTATCACAGTAGTGGAAGGTTTACGTTCGAATGATAAAATTTGACAGATTGGTATACGTTGACCTGCTGTCGTCTGTACAGAATTAACCTCTCTACAGATTTATTATAAGTATAGATATAGATAAAATTAAAACCACATAAAAAATATCGACACAAATATACCGACATTATCACATTAATACACCACGAATGTTTGTAAATACAGTATAATTATTCTCGTAACCAATTATCGAGTTCCTCATTCGATAATCGATACGATTGCCGCAATCGATGTCGATGTGAGAATTGAACTGATTCGATTAAATTAATCGGTTCTTTAATTTTTATTGCCTTGGGAATCGGCTAATTAAATCTTTGGATAGCACTATTTTTTGTGCTGTTTTATGATTTAATATGACTCTTTTATTAAGTTACTTATTAGTTTTCTTTATAACCGACTTTAAAAAAGGTTGTTAGTTACCTATACCTTTTATAGTCAGCGCAGCATATCTTCTTCCTCCATACTCTTCTATCTGCCGTCATCTCACAAGTTATATTCTTCCTGTATAATTTACTGCCTCGTTGGTCTAGTGGTCACATAGCCGACTGCTGTGCATGAGGTCTCGGGTTCGATTCCCGGGACGGGTCGAAATCGCTTTGTGGGTTTTAGAAACTTTCACTAAGCCTGGAGTTGAAAGTTGGTGATTGATACACTCGTGCATCAGAGAGCAAGTTAATGTCGGTCCTGCGTCTGATCTCTCTCCGGTGGTGTGTGAGTGCTCCCCCTCCCCCCCACCGCGTAGATGTTTGTGCACTATAATATGTCCTGCGCAGCTGGCTGATCTCCTTATATGAGAACAGCCGCCGTGGCCGACAATCGGCTAGGACAAAGAAATATGAGATTGCGTAACCACGGTAAGGTCGGTAGGGGCAAGATCGAACGCTTTTTCAATGAGATGAGCAGTGTTGTGTTTGAAGACGTGTAGAACCGTACATATAAGCGTATTCTAAAATGTTTTTTGTCATGAGTAAAGAGCAAAGAATATATTTTTGTATCATATTAATACCTTCGTATTAAATCTATTCGAAAGCAGAAAAAAAAATAAGTTAAATGTTGTTATTACGAAAATATGTCTAGGGGAAAGACAAAAAGGTGATGGGGAAAGACCGAAATAGTTTCTAAAATCGTTCAAATGAATATCTGACGCTGTTGATGCTCACTAGTCTTTATTTTGAAGTGCCTAGAATACTCGGAACTACCAGTAGTGTCAAAATGCCTTGGCATAACAAAGATAAAACGAATTATTTGTTTTGTATATTTCAATCTTACCCCACCAGGGAAAGATTGAAGAAGAGGTTCCCAAACTTTTCACTACTGCTTAAAAAATAATTTAAAAGAATACTGTCAATCAAATAAATCCTTTTATT
>NWSH02000531.1:3077127-3090446 GCA_002382865.2 Heliothis virescens | reverse complement strand
CTCCATGTAAAACACTGGTTCTTAGCTGCATCCGGTTAGACTGGAAGCCGACCCCAACATAGTTGGGAAAAGGCTAGGCAGATGATGGTTCGCGCGGCTTTGACTTAACCACGTGCTTTTCTTTTATTTATTTTTGACTTATTAATTACTGACTTATCACGAGATAAAAAGGCTCATGATGAATAATGAGTGTTTGGGTATCAAGTAGTCAGCGGGTTCGGTTCCCGTCAGTGAAATATTTCGCCATATCGCATAAGTCATTCGCTTACTGCATACTTTATGAGTCCCATTCATCATTATTATATCGCTTGCATGTGCAGGTATATTGCAGAAGGACAAGTAAGTGAACCCGGCCAAGTGCAAGTTAAACTCGCGCATGAAGGGTTCCGTACCATTATATACGAAAAATGAACGTATCTATTAACTACAACTAGCCAAAATACAAACATTTTTCGGGCAGCAAAAAATAACTTTGTTTTTCATGTAAATATATGAATAACAAGGTTATAATTTGCGGTTTCTCACGTTTATTGTATGGGAGCCCCCTTAAAATATATATTTTTTTAAGTTTTTAGTATTTGTTGTTACAGCGGCAACGGAAACACATCATTTGTGAAAATTTCAGATTTCTAGCTATCACGGCTTATGAGATACAGCCTGGAGTAGTAGGTAATAGGGTCCCGTCTTATCCTTTGGGTACGGAACCCTAATAATACCGTAGAACTATCTAAAACAGTTAAAAAACCGGCCAAGTGCGAGTCGGACTCGCACACGAAGGGTTCCGTTCCATTATCTTTGTTTTTCATACAAATATATGAATAACAAACTTATAATTTGCGGTCACTGAAAAAGTGCTATATCTCAAAAACTACTGACTGTATCTTGTTCAAACCAATTTTGGTTGGTAGTTTTTATTGAGATCTATAACATATATTTTTTTCAGATTTTTCGCTCTGGTAGTTTAAGAATTAGAGGGGGGGGACACACATTTTGGCACTTTGGGAGTGTCTTACGCTAAAATGATTGACTTTAGGAAAAAGTGGTTTTAGAAACCTCAGTACCATTTTTTAAGACCTATCCATAGACACCCCACATGTATAGGTTTGATGAAAAAAAATATTTTTAGTTTCAGTTTCATGTATGAGGAGCCCCCCCTAATATTATTATTTTTTTATTTTTGTACAAAAATCGTAAAGCGGTTAATATAATACATCTACCTACCAAGTTTTAACTGTGTAGTCCTAATAGTTTCGGAATAAAGTGGCTGTGACATACGGACGGACGGACAGACAGACAGACAGACAGACAGACAGACAGACAGACAGACAGACATGACGAATCTATAAGGGTTCCGTTTTTTGCCATTCGGCTACGGAACCCTAAAAAGTACCACCGCGACTTCTGTGCAGTTGACAGCTGTCAGTTTTCAAGGAATGACTGATCAGAATAGAATAGAATAGAATAGAATAGAGTAGAGTAGAGTAGAATAGAATAGAATAGAATAGAATGGAATGGAATGGAATGGCATGGAATGGAATGGAATGGAATAGAATAGAATAGAATAGAATAAACGTTTATTGTCTTTAATTTCTTTCGTAGATATTCACGTAAGTATGACAGACAAAATGATGTTAGAGCCGTTTTCAAGACTGAGTGATGTGAGTGGACTTTTGTATCAACTAAAACTTCTATCTATCCGTCTGTCTGTGTACAATACCGAACGAGGAGTAATTGCTTACGCAATGCAGTTTATTTTAGAACCGTTTTGCGCCGCTTTATTGTTCTAACAAGGTTTAACTTTCTTTATGTAACTAACCATTTACATAATATTTCTTACTAGCTGTCTCTCGGTGTTTTTAAAAGAGTGTCCATGGAGTTTCTTGCCGGTTCTTCTCCATGAGACCATATTGGAACCGTGCAACTAGCTTGACGTTTTGAAAGAGCTTTTATAGGCCCATTTGAAATAAGAAAATTAGTTTGAGTTTCCCATGGAAAGTACTTCTCCCGTGCCCGTAAAAAATATAGCCTATGTTATTCCTATAGCCTATGTTCTATATTAGTGAAGTAATTTTGCAAATTGGTTCAGTAGTTTCGGAGACTTTACAACAAACAAACCAACAAAATAAATCCTGTTGGATAAAATTTGTATAGATTTTATTCCAACGCAAAATGGTACTGATTTTCTGGAAAAACAGCTGAATAAATTGAGATAAAATTATGTGTAAATATAGTCTGAAATCTAGGAAAAGACATAAGTATTATAAATGCGAAAGTAACTGTATCTGTCTGTCGCTCTTTTACAACAAAACTACTGAATCGATTTAAATCGAGCTTGAGGATATCAAAAACATTTGTTTAGTGTCAGTTTCACAGGTTCCAGGTAAAGTTTCAGATAGCTATCTGCCAGATAATGCCATAAAAATGTTTTTAATTTTGACTACTTTTTATGCCATTATCTGTCAGATAGCTATCAATAACTCTATCAGAAACCTCTAAAACCCTTAATCTTATTGTTTATTCAAAGCACCATAAATAAACTGATAAGTGTACACCATAGACAAGATACAGATTAAATAACACATCTGTGTATTCTCAAAAGAGGATTATGCCTATATACCACAGATTATAAACTTTTGAATGAAAGCTATGCGTGTCTTGGCATACATTTATGATTTTTATTAAAGTTCTATTTAAATGGTATGTATTTTGGTTCCGTATTAATGTTACTAAGTCTTTCTTATGGTGGCAAGTTGGTTTTTAGGGTTCCGTACTCAGAAGCTAAAACGAGACTCTTCGACTTCGCAGTCCGTCTGTAACCAGGGGGTGATTCTCTAACGCAAAACATCTTTACAACCAAGAAATCATCGTTGCAACATCTATAAGTGCGCGATCGCAGTGCTTCAACGATGTTGACGGCGCGACATAGAACTAAAATATGGTTCCAAATGTATGAAAAATCATCCTCGCCTTCGACGACAACGACGACTCGTCGTTGTTGTCATCTATGATGTGTCAGTTAGAGAATCGCATGGCAGGCTGTATCTCAAAAACCGTGATAGCTAGACAGTTGAAATATTCACAGATGATGTATTATTGTTGCCGCTATAATAACAAATGCTGAAAACTAGGATAAATTAAATTTTATCTCAGGGGGATTCCGTAAAACAAACGTGATTCTTCATAGATAATGGTACAGAACCCTTCGTGCGCGAGTCCAACTCGCACTTGGCCGGTTTTTTCACTTACAAATCAGTCCCATAGTTCGGAGCCTGTAGGATTACGACAAACAAAAAAAAAATTTTTCTTTATTATATGTTCTTCCGTGTTTCGGAAGGCACGATAANGAACATTTGTGTCAAGAAATGCGATGGAAATAGCATATGAGACCGGAATACTGACAATATGCAAAGTTCACTCATTATGACTGTTTCCTCATTGCATTTCGTAATAGGGACTATGTTTAAACAAAAAGCATTTATACTTTTTACTAAACTAGGCTGCAAAACAGAAGTTTCTGAACGTAAAAATTACATGAGACAGGCCAAAAACGCCCTTCACCACTTTTTATGTGTTTGCTGGGAAGAAGAAGTGGCGCAACAAACTTCCCAGCAAGAAGCCAGAAAGTCTGACAACCAGACTTACCAAGGGTGCCAGGTTGCCCGGATAACTGGGTTGTGGAGGTCAGACAGGCAGTCGCTCCATGTGGCACACTGGTTCTCAGCTGCATCCGGTTAGACTGGAAGCCGACCACAACGTAGTTGGGAAAAGGCTAGGCAGATGATGACATAGTTAAGTTTTACTATAGCTCGTACAAGAGTAAGTGATAAAATCAGTAATTTGGAAATTAGAAGAAGAACTAGATTAGCAGATATAGTGACACGTATTGAGCACTTGAAATGGTCATGGACAGGACATATGTTACGCTGCAAACTAAATAAATGGAGCAAGCAAGTAACTCTATGGTACCCAAGGGAAAACACAAGAAAACAAGGACATCCGAGAGCTAGATGGAGAGACGACATCCGCCTAACCCTGGGACCATACTGGACTAGAGTCGCAGACGACAGGGCCCAATGGAGGGAGCTGGAGGAGGCCTATGCCAAGAGGCACACCGAATTGCGGAACATAATTTAGATTTTTTGTGAAAACTTTGTTTAGGTTTAAGTTCTTTTCGGAAATAAAAGGCTATATAAAAATAGCTCGTACAATTTCCAAGTAAAGTCGCAGTATGCAGGTAGTTTACATAGCTATAGTACAGTCTAGTTCTCAAGTGCTATCGATGCGCGAAACGACTTTGAACAATTTTAATTAAAACTTAGTATTTGCATTGATTTATATCCGTCTGCTACGGTACTGGTGGGGACAGAAGTGCTATTGCTTTTTAGTAGATAAAAAAAACAATATAATATTTTGTTTGTTTGTTTTTTTTTTTCACGAAAAGCTTAAAGATATAATAATAAGCGCAATTTTTATGTTTGCTTTTTATATATTGTAGCTAAATATTTGTTTGATAACTGGAATTCTTTTTTCATTTAGTTTTATACTTATTAATTTTTGCAGTTAAGAATTACAAATTGTTTTCTTCGTAAAAGAACTATATATTCTAAAAACAACATTATTTACAGTAATATTCAAATGGCGGGACTGACTAAAACAAGCAGTTAATATTGATTAGAAGGTGGTTTAAAATGTGGGATAAACCTCATTGTCTAGATCTAGATAGTTTCTTAATAAGCAAAACCCCACTCAAAAACTAATGTCTAACATCCAGTTTCACCGGTTCCAGATAGAGTTCTAAATAGTTACCTGACAGATAGTGTCATAGAAATGTTTTTAATTTTCATTACTTTTCTATGGCTTTTCTATATCTGTCAGATAGCTATCTAGAACTCTATCTAGAACCTGTGAAACTAGCCGTAACAATTATTGCTTTCAGTTACAAACTAACGATTCCTAAGTTCATTGGCTCCAGTTAAATCGTTCAGTTTATTTCAGTTAACTGGATATCAAGTTACTGTAGCGTTCAAGTTAAATCGGTAACCTAAGTGGTTACTTTATGTTCTGTTATAGTTTTCTAATTCTGTAATCGTAGTTAGATTGAGTGATTAATGGTCAGTTTTCGCATTAAACTTAGAACAAAGCGCTATGCATTTATTAATAAGAGCAATTTTTTATAGCTATGTTTTATCTATACTTAATCCAAACTTCCAATCCATCCAAATCCAATCCAAACTTCCAAACTAATATTATAAATGCGAAAGTAACTCTGTCTGTCTGTCTGTCTTTTCTTCACGCCTAAACTACTGAACCGATTTGTGTGAAATTTGGTACAGACATAGTTTGGAACTTGAGAAAGGACATAGGATAGTTTTTATTTCAAAAAATAAAAATAAATTTTTTTCCGGACATACAGCGCCATCTATTGTTCAATCCCGTACTACAAATGTCGAGCTGTTCCTATACTCCGTAGATAGATGGCGTTGATCGCGATTAAAACCAAAAATTTGCCGGAAGTCACTATTCCACGCGAACGAAGTCGCGGGGAAAAGCTAGTAATAATATAAAGAGGAAAACTTTGTTTGTTTGGTTGTAATGAATAGGCTCAAAAACGACTGGACCGATTTTAAAAATTCTTTCGCCATTCGAAAGCTACATTATCCACGAGTGACATAGGCTATATTTTATCCGGGTACGGGCAGTAATTCCCACGGGATGCGAGTGAAACCGCAGGAAAACGGCTAGTAATTATTAAGGCGAGACATACACTAGATCTACTATGTAGAGATAAATCCTTAATTATTTGAAAATCTAAGTTTCAGTCACATAAAACTACACAACAGCTAGACAATAACAAAATAAAAGTAGTAACTTGGGACACTTCTGTCGGCGACAGTACCGTCTTGCAAGCCATCAAGTCGAACTGTAGCAAGTTTCACTACTTGTGTAATTACTTGTACTAGACAAGTATTTTCTCATTTACTTATTTCAGTTAGGAATGGTTCAGTGGGTAGAAGGCTCGCTTGTGAACAGTGGTATGTTTGAATCATCATCTGACTACCTGTCTAAACTCCTCAACCTAGTTACTCCGACAGCCTGGTATCCCTTGGTAAGACTGGTTGTCAGACTTTTTGGCTTCTGTCTACCCGTAACGACTGCCAAAGATGGTCAAATGACAGCCTGTACAAATTTAACCATTTAAAATTTTTCAGATTCGGGTACCGTGGCCTGCTGTTGTCTGTACAAGACTGCTTATGCTTATATGCGTAAAAATATATGAATTGTACCATAGACCGTGCAGTTTCTTCTTCATTATCTTCTATTCTTCTATTCTTATAATAAATCTGTAGAGAGGTCAATAATTCTATATAGGTAATTCTATAGAGGTAAATATATTTCCAAAATAACTATCTGGGGGTGATTAGGGATCGATACTGATGCCAAAAATGCAATCAGTAGAATGTTTGTCTGTCTGTCTGTATAACCGTTATAGAAACAAAAACGATTCGACGGATTTTAACAAAACTTGGTACAATTATTATTCATACTCCTGAGCAGGTTATAGTATACTTTTCATAACGCTACAATCAATAGGAGCAGAGCAGTGAAGGGAAAGATCTTTGATTATGACGACCCGTTGTCGCTGGCAGAAGCTAGTATCAGTAAAAATAATAAAAAACTCCTGCCACCAAAATTTCCCAGACACGTAATAAGTCATTGCATTTAATTTCCTTCCATTGCACCTAGCCACTGCAGTCTTGGCAGTGAGCCAACCACTGCTATGCAGATGCTAATTGATCAACCTTATTGAAAAACTGTCCTTTTTTGATTTACTGCCGGTTAAATGGCTGTGGAAGATTGTTTGGAGTGAAAAATCGGAGTTAGAGGTGTGTTTTTGGTGGTGATCGTTTTTTAGGAAGTGGATTTTAAAGGATTAGTAAAATGGGTCCTTAGTAATATCACGGATATAAAATTTAAAAACACTGTAAAATCCACCCTAATCAAAAAAGCTTATTATAAAATTCAAGACTTCGTTGACGATAAAGATATATGGCGCTAACTCATCTCTGCATGTGTGGCTTCCCTGGCAATTAAACTAACCCCGCTAAATTAAACGCCCGCCTTTCACCAATTCCTATGTGTTTTTGCTGGGAAGAAGAAATGGTAGAACAAACTCATAACAAAATCATAAATATAAATAAGCTATACTGCTGACACTGAAAGATTTTTTCGAATTGGACCAGTATTTCCTGGGGTTAGCACGTTCCATCAAACACACAAAATACTCTAAACCTATCTAATTTCGTATGTATAGATTCTTCATTCTTAATGCTAATTTAGATAGCATTTTCTATTTCTAAATACGTATCTTTTTTTCAATAAGACACATCACAATTTAATTCCCCAAGCCCCAAAATATATAGCGAAGTACCTTACTGCTGTTCTCACCCCAAAAACCTATTAATAACAATTATCGTTCGGAAACAGTTCAGCAAATACGGTGTTATTGCGCTGTTTGTCAAAAGTAGGGGAAAATAAGGTTTTCTAATGGGTAATAATAGGGTGTGTTTCAATAATTGGCTATTTGAGAGTTTTCTGTTATATGTCTAAGTTACTGTGGGCTTTATTTATATGATAAAGAGCTATCAGACTTAAAATATTACAAATAGATGAAAAAATAAGTGTGTCTATTTCGTTTTTGGGTAGTTTTTCGGCTGGCAATTGAACATCTTTGACAGACGTTACCGGTAGTCAGCCATGCGATTCTCTAACTGACACACCATAGATGACAACAACGACGACCTCCCAAATGACAAGCTTTTCGGTTTGAAGGATAAAATCGAAGGCGAAGTCGTCGTTGTCGTCGAAGGCGAGGATGATTTTTCATACATTTGGAACCATATTTCAGTTCTATGTCGCGCCGTCAACATCGTTGAAGCGCTGCGATCGCGCACTTATAGATGTTGCAACGATGATTTCTTGCTTGTAAAGATGTTTTACGTTAGAGAATCACCCCCCTGAAGCCAGAAAGTATGACAGCCAGTCTTAATCCTCTAGTAAGATAAGCACTATAGTTTCTTTGAGTATTAACTTGTCCACATAAACATTATAATCACTCTCAGTTTAAAAATCGTTAATTGAAAAATTATGCGGAAACCGGCTGGCATGGTATGGGCATGTGATGCGGAGAAGTGAGGATCATATTGTGAGGAAGGTTTTGAGTATGAATGTAGATGGATATTGCGGAAGGGGACGACCAAAGAAACGATGGATGGATTGCGTGAAAGTCGATATGGCTAGGAAGAATGTTACTTGTGAGATGACGGCAAATAGAAGAGAATGGAAGAAGAAAACATGCTGCGCTGAACCCAAATAGATTGGGATAAGGGCAGGGAGATGATGAGTTTAAAAATCGTTCGCCACAATATAATCTTAAGTCAAAGTAAATAGGCTAATAAATTAGCACTTCTTCGCGCCACATGGGACACCCCCAAAATTGGCTTCCTAGTGTCATGGCTGGAAAGAAGAAACGGTGATGAACCAACTTCCCAGCAACAAATAGCAGGGGTATGGAGGTAGACTTCCCGTTGCGAAATGTTATTCCTTCGGTTTTTTTTTTCTTTTTTTTTGGTAGGGCATCTCGCAGTTCAGCCGAGAGGCTGTTTAATGTTTAACCGGACAAGTCCCTGTTTAAGTCCCGGTTTAAGGCCTCCAGCCAGGGCCTTATAAACTAAGCGACAACGCTAAGGGCACCCCCTGTGGGGTATGGACCTCGGCTTAGGGTTGGACTACATCTGGCAGCGCGGAATCGCCTTTTTCCGTCGCCCTTTCTCTTTCACGCGGTGGAATCCTCGAGGCGATCGGCATTAAAAAAAAAGGAAAGGAAAAAGGCGATTCCCTGCTGCCAGATGTAGTCCAACCCTTAGGGCGTCGCTGGGGGAGGACAGCAAGGGACAGGCTGGATCGGTTTCATTATTTAATGGGGGTATTTAAAGCTAAGGCTCAGCTCGCGGGCTTCCACTCGACTTCTGTTCAAAATGTATGTTTTATAGGCGGTTTTGTAGATTCCTTCCGTCTACAAAACCGCCTATAAAACATACATTTTGAACAGAAGTCGAGTGGATCCGGGTGTTAAAGCTAGCGTATCTAAAAACCTTAATAATTGCCGTACAAGAGACACTTAGGGGTATCGCACAGTGGTGCTACTGAGCGGAAGCGTTCAATAGATTTGAGAAGACGGTGCCGATGGCTATGTAGGGTGACCATGCTCTGTCATGTCTTAGGATTGTCTCTGTAAGTTTAAGCTATTGAGATAGGTCATTTTAGGTTGTAATTTATTTATATTAAGCACACCAAATAGAATAGCTACAAAGAAAAAAACAATAGACACAACATTTTAAGGAATGGCATTTTAGCAACTTTGTAATTTTAGAGACTAAGGGTGACAAATCAACATCGAGCTGTGCTGCGCTGTACTGCGCTGTGCTGTGCTGTGTTTCTCAAGCTACGTTTTTTCAACAATTAAACGATGCTGCGCTGTACTGCGCTGTGCTGTGCTGTGTTTCTTAAGCTACGTTTTTTAACAATCTAGCTCGGTATGAAGTAATCAGTAGCTCGTGTAGTCATTTATCTCGTCTCGACTCGTCTTTGTGCGCGCATACGCAAGTGCGAGCGAGATGGGAGTACGAGGGTGACGTCTGAAGGCGATGGAGGGGCACGCGTGCTCCAAACCTAGCATAACTCGACACAGCACAGCATGGCAGAGCTCCATAAAAAACATAGCACAGTTCAGCACAGCGCGACTCAGCACGGCGGGTAGCGCGCCTCGCTCGAGACTGCTGCGTTTTTGAACAGAGCGTAGCCTCACACAGCGCAGCACAGCATGGTTTGTTTGTATCCTCATTAAAATATTAGACGAGCGAGTTGACCAAACATAGCACAGCGCAGCACAGCGCAGCATAGCTCGATGTTGATTCGTCACCCTTAACCCCAATGACAACCTAACTTCAACCGGCCGTGAGATAAGTGAAACTAGGTAGAAAACTAACGAAACAGTCTTGTTAGATTCTTTCTAATTTTTTTTTAGATTTCTTATATTTAGTGTTAGATGTAAGAGGTTTAACTTTTGACAGATCCCAAACAAATATAAGCTAATACAGAGCGCATTGTACATACATTTTAATTCTAGAATTGTTAACAAAGAAAACCGGCCAAGTGCGAGTTGGACTCGCGCACAAAGGGTTCCGTACCACGTTTATTGTATGGGGACCCCCTTTATATTTGACTTTTTTAATATTTAGTTATAGCGGCAATGGAAATACATCTTAATTTATTATGACACTGCTAGCAAAAATTTATTGATTTCCATCAAGTAGGTTTACCAAAGGATTGTCAAATAGTTAACCTCGCTAATCAACCAATGCTTTTAGTATTCCACGACATTACTACAGAAAAAAACGCAAGTTAAAAAAAATAAGTACCAACACAGTCCTACACATTTCGACGACCATGGTCACCCTACCGCCCGGGGCTCCCTACTTTCATAAAGCGTTTGCAAGGAATCCTGCAAATGATCGTCACTGTACTATATGAAGCTATACCGAGTAGGGTAAGTAAAGATGGGTTGGTCTTTTATTTTCATTTTATATTTTTTTGGACTGGCAAAAGGACAGGACCTATATTTTTTCAAATCTATTTCATGGACTTGATCTTCATATTTCGACGAATTAGAGTAAAAATAATAATAATCAATCATTTTCCGAGCAAGGCTGTGCTTTGCTACGTTTTCTAAAAAATAAAATTGCAATTTAAAAATTGCATTTCTGAAGTTTTCACTCGAAAACGATGATTTGTGTATTGTAGTAATTTATTGGTTTTTATCATTAAATCTATGACTAACAGGCTAACATATTACAATGTAAATGAATAAACTTAAATAAATAAATGGATGAGCAGAAATATCGTGCAGAAACGTAATTATGATTATTATATTATTGAAAAAATATAATGTATTTTTTTAACATATTTACACTTTACATTTTATTTCCTAAGCATAAATAAATAATATCAAAAAAAAAATAAACAAACAATATATTACAAATAACTAATAATAATAACCTTTTGCTTTCGGTATTATAGCTTCCATGTTAAGTGTTTATTTTTCTATTTGCTGTAATACTGGAAACAATAATCTTCTATTCTATTCTAAACTAAGAAATTATCTTAGTTATTGAAATAACTAAGATTGTAGAAAACTCTTCTGAATTGGCGACGATCTTCATCGCCCAGAAAAAGTGTATTCGTGCAATATTCAAAATGCAGTGGTCTGACTCTTGTAGGCCTATATTCAGGTTGCACAATCTATTGACTGTCCCATGCATTTATATTTACGAAGTTGCCAGGTTTGTGAGGTCCAATCTTGAACTATTTGAACGAAAAGACAATACAAATAAAAGGAAACCTACACATTTGGATTTTGAAATGCCCGTTCCAAAGTTAGAACTATTTAGGCGAAGTTGCGTTTACATGGCTCCCCTAATTTATAATGCTTTGCCTAAGTCAATTACTCAACTACCCCTCAAGAAGTTTTGTGTTGTGTTGCGGAAGTGGTTGTTGCAAGAGTGTTTTTATTCGTTAGACGAGTTCTTTCAAAAGTGTCCCTGTAAATTTTATTCCATAAAGCATAGACATATTTGACTGTTAGTAGATACATAAATTGACTTAATGTGTTAAAACTTGTACTATTGCATGCTATATATTGGCCAAATGTGTGATACTAGATATATTATTAAGAACTTATGTACCTACCATATTTGATGCAATAAATGAATTGAATTGAATTGAATTGAATAGAAAATAAAGCTGAACCGACTAGGGTAAAATCCAGTAAGAAGGTGTTGTTTTGAATAAATACTTAGATTTGGATTTAAAACAAAGTATTAAATAATGGTAAATTTTTAGGGTTTCGTACCCAAAGGGTAAAACGGGACCCTATTACTATTACACTACGAAGCCTATAATAAACCTTATCTACCCCTTTTAACCAAAAAAACCAGCCGCATACTCTTTGAAATTTCCCAAATAAAAGGGTAAATATTCATACGTATGTATATTTGGAAATACATTTCCCCTAAATTGTACAAAGGACGCGGGTACTTCCGGTAGCAATAAAAAAATGGAAAATTTACATTTCCGTTTCAGTTCGTGCATATGCAAATGTTGTACAAATATTTTGAATTTTGTAAAAAGCAGTGGTTTTTTGGTATGGCTTTTTTTGCTGACGGGAGCGATATTGGTGACCGGCGATAAAAGAATTTGTGTATAGAATAATTATGGAAAAAAACTATAGTTTGGTTTCATTTATATCTTCTATATCTTCTTCNTTATGCAACTGCTTACACATTTACTATAGAAAGTTGTTTAAATTTTTGTTATAACGTTGTATAAACATTATAGCTTTTAAAACTCTACACACCTGAATGCTACCTGATAATGACCATTGTTTAAAGACTGTATTGATGCTAAAATCAACATTGTGTATATTTCTACAAAGGAGGAACTCTAACATGTTTCATTAATAAACAAAGTACAATGTATGGATTTGTCACCGGAAAATAACAAGATCCGTAAGTTTATAAATTTCCTAGTAAATTGATAAACTTTCGTAAGATTCTAAACTGGAGACAAATTATTATTATTTTACGTTCACAATTTCGTAAATTGATAAACTGACTGAAGTCACTCGTAAAATAATAAGTAAGCACTACGCATGATCTAATTGGTTGACTGTCACGTGTCACTTCTCCTTCCTCGCGGCCGCCATTGAAGTCTATGGACACAAGCAGTGCCGCTATATACATTGACCAATCAGAGAGCAGTGTGTTATTTTACGTATTTCAATGATGCGTATATTTAAAAAAGCTTCTGTGATTGGTCGAACCATTTAGAATCTTACGAAATTTCCTAGGAAATTTATAAATATACGGATCTTGTTATTTTCCGGTGACATATATAAAAATGAATCGCTAAATGTGTTGGTAAGCGCATAACTCAAGAACGGCTGGACCGATCGGGCTTATTTTGGTCTTAAAATGTTTGTACAGATCGAGGGAAGGTTTAAACGATGAGAAAATATGATTATATAAAAAAAAAAACAGGATCCGCGTACGAAGTCGCGGGCAGAAGCTAGTTTATAATAAATCTGTAGAGAGGTCAATCCTGTACATGAAATATATATCCAAAATCAGGGGGTGACTAGCGATCGATACTGATGCCTGATGCAATCAGTAGAATTTTTGTCTGTCTGTCTGTATAACCGTTTA
>NWSH02000531.1:3044875-3068337 GCA_002382865.2 Heliothis virescens | reverse complement strand
TAAGGTGATTTTTTGCATAAACTATCACTCCTTCATTTTGACTGCGATTTATATTCGTTTTGTAGGCACTGTACCCTGGGATTAGTGGAATATTATAATTTTTAGTAAGCCAGCACTCAGTTAAAACAATTATGTCGCAATTAATATTAAGCCTTTGGTGAAGAGTGTTAAAATTGTCAAAATTCTTAAAAATACTGCGAATATTTTGTGTTAATATGGTAAAGGGATTAATGTAGGAGGACAGATATTGTTTGCAGTCTTCAACATCACATGCCCTAGCTTCTGACACAGAGAAATTGTCTAAGTCAGTAGTTAAATTATTAATCATAATCTAAGAATGAAACCTAAAAACAAATAGCAGAAAAGGTCAGAAAATAACTAATTAACGGCGCTCTTAGGCGCCTGCATAATCAATAGAATTTATGTATCTTCTTTCTGCCATTAATTTTGCCGGGCAATCTACAGCACCTGTATTGTGTTTTTCTGGTTTTTTAAAATGAAAACAAGTAGCACATTTTGGTTCCTCACCTTTCTTTGGGCATTCTTTCAATGTGTGTCCTTGTTCTCCACAATGGCCACAGGTATGAGTGGTCTCTCGACAGTATTTAGCCGCATGACCATACTGATGACAATTATAGCATCTAGTAACCAAAGTGAAGTCTCTCACTGGGCAAGAAGACCAGTTCACAAAAACTCGCTCTTTTAATATCAGGGCTTTGCGTATGGCAGGAGATACTTCAAAATGGTATATAATGGTAATGGCACGGAACCCTTCGTGTACAAATCCGACTCGCACTTGGCCGTTTTTTTTTCATACATTTTTCGTTTGGTCGGAAAATCAAATGTATCAGTACTCATAAATATAAATCTATTGAAATCATAAGCACTTTTCGATTTAATAACTTTGAAAGGTTCAACTATTAAAAATAATAATTCACACTTCAAATGTACAAGACAATGAGACAGTTTGTCAAGTATAGGGGTTCGATTCACGGGTGGTGAAGCGTGAAACTACTAGTACTTTAAGTTCCTTTGTATTAACAAGTTCGTAATTTTTCTAAAGGGGGTGAGAATTACCCCTTTTGAGTTTTCCCATTTATAGTTTTGCCAGTTGCAATTTTACTAGCTTCCGCCAACAGTTTCACCCGCTTCCCTTGTGAACTATTCCGCACACCCGGATAAAAAGTACTTCCTCGATAAATCGGTTATCTAACAATGAAATGATTTTTCAGATGTGACCAGTAGTTCTTGAGATTAGCGTGTTAACGCACTCTTCAGCTTTATCTATCTACATCTATACTTATTATAAAACAAAGCCCCCCGCCGCGTCTGTCTGTCTGTTCGCGATTTACTCGAAGAGTACTGAACGGATTTTCATTCGGTTGTCAACAATAGATAAAACAGTTCTTGATGAAGGTTTTAGTATATAGTACGTTTATGTTTTGTACAAACCAACGCCGATCGGGAGCTTTCCAGGAAGCGAAGCTAGGGCGGGTAGCTAGTAATATTATAATAATATAGATAAGCGACAATGCTAAATTACTATCAAAGTAATAGCTTCAGTTTGTTGTTTCACTTTTTGGAGTAGGAACTACTTCACACACTCGGATAAAAGGTAACGTAATAAAGGTATTCCTGCAAGCGCGACCATTTTGAAACGCACCAAATGAAGCGCACCTTTATTAATCCTCAGAGCACTCCCGATAACAATTTAATAAAATTCTAACTAAAAGGTGCGCTCCGATGAATATTAAAGGTGCGCTTCATTAGGTGCGTTTCGAAACGGTAGCACTGCGAGGAATTCCTCAATTATAAGTGTTTTTCTAACTTATCTATACTCGCAATACCGGACCATTTTAGCAATACCGGTATTTTCGGTATTGGCTTCGGACCAATACCGGTATACCGGTATTTTCGGTATTTCCGAGATTAAGCCAAAGTTAGCAAACACACAATGCCGGATTTTTTGTGGGACCCGTCTCCACCCTCCAATAGACTTGAAAAGTTGAAACTGATGTCATCAGAAACGTCTCGTTCGGTAGTTCATACTTATCATGACGATTTACTCCAAATTATGGGCCTTAGGTTAGGTTAGATAACAGTTTTTTAAGGTTGTTAACAAATTACTAAGAGTTGGGTGGGCTGATCTTGACAAAACTGAAATTACAAGGTTTTTATTTGTTTACATTTCTTTACATCATATTATAACAGTTTAGTAAAAAAACTTAAAACTAATACTAAAAGGCGTCGAAAAAGTCCTCCCCATCGCTGCCGACCGGGAACGTACCCAAAAGGCTGACAGCATTGCCACGCGGAATGGCAATGCTTAATCCTTGACCAAGGTAATAGCCAACCCTTTGGTCACGGGTAGCGTCAAATATAATTATTTAAAGAACTTTATAGGCGGCTGGAGGGTTTCAACCCCAAACGGTTCGAAAATATAGTTTCCAACAAGTTTGAGGTTCTCCGCAGCCGCAGCGGCAGCAGCAGCACAACACGCAGAACTTGCCATATGGGATGGCGCAAGAGTATCGACGCATGTCACGTCCCACACTAAAGGCCTACCCATCTTCCAAGGGAATAAAGTCATGCCGTTTGGTCTCGTACCGTCGTCGCGTGCCAAGCCATTTGGGGAGAGTGAGGGAGAGGGAGTGCACCTGTGTCTCGCAAATGATTGTGCACTATAATATGTCCTGCGCAGCCGGCTAATCTCCTTATATGTGAACAGCCGCCATCGCCGACATTCGGCCTTAGACACCATTATATTTGGCAATCGTTACGGATGGTCAGAAGCCAGAAAGTCTGACAACCAGTCTTGCCAATGGGCATCGAGTTGCCCGGGTTAAGTTCCATCGGGATGTGACCAGTATTTTTAAACCGACTTCACAAAAAGGAGAATGAGCTCCCGCGTGTAATTTTAATTGAATGGCGTGTAACTTTTTCTATTTGTGTTTGTCTGTTACCTATTTATTTTACTAAAACCGAAAATACCGAAAATCCCGGTTTTTGTGAAATGAATACCGGTATTAGTTAGACCTAAATATTGTCCGGTATACCGGTATTTTCGGTATTCGGTATACCGGTTTGCGACCCCTAATCTATACTAATATTATAAAGCTGAAGAGTTTGTTTGTTTGTTTGAACGCGCTAATCTCAGGAACGAAATCTCAGTCCGATTTGAAAAATTATTTCAGTTTTAGATAGCCCATTTATCGAGGAAGGCTATAGTCTACTTTTTATCCGGGTACGCGCAGTAGTTCCCACGGGAAAGCGGGTGAAACCGCTGGCGGAAGCTAGTCAGCCATATTATTGTGAATTTTTATTAAAATCCACCCTGTAGTTTTTGCGTGAATTAGTAACAAACTTCCACATTTGAAATAAGTACTTAGGTAAACACACGTTCAACACGTGTTTTAGAAAGTGTTGTATGGAGAATTTTCTAGAACGTGTTGAACGTGTGTTTATCTTTTTTTTAGTAAGATCTATGTTTTGACACTAAGCTCTAGTAGTCTGCCTGTCGGGGTTGCGGGTTGTTCGCGCGAGTGACCGCGGCCCTAACACACAAAGGGCTCCCGAAGGAACACGGTGGGTTTTAGTCAGTAAAAGTCTGACACTCCCTCACGCTGTCACCCACAGGAGGGGTCATACCGATGTTTCCCCATCAAAAAAAAACCCCTATTAGTCAGCTAACCCCCTTAAACCGTAAAAGCGTAATAGTAAACATGTAAATATACGTTTGATACAGTTTAATGATGGCCGCGCTCCACTGCAAGTCGTAATGATAAAAATGTTGAGTTCTTGAGATATTACAGAGGTAGGGTTGCCAGACACGAAAATAAAACTTGGTAATTATTTAAATTAAGGGTTCTTATATAGCGAACTAAAATTTTCCAGTACATTTTGGAAGTCGTTATGTGTTTTTTAATGTTTTTTTTTCAATCTGCGTAAAATATATCATTTAAACTGTTTTTGTACAGAAGAAGCATATAACATAGATTATCTTATTTTTAATAATGTGTTTTGTGTTATATTCTTGATGTTGAAAAAAAATGTTTAAATGTACCTATGTCATTTGTTCTTCAAGAACTGCCATGCGATTCTCTAACTGACACATCATAGATGACAACAACGACGACCTCACAGATGACAAGCTTTTCGGTTTGAAGGATAAAATCGAAGGCGAAGTCGTCGTTGTCGTTGAAGGCAAGGATGATTTTTCATACATTTGGAACCATATTTTAGTTCTATGTCGCGCCGTCAACATCGTTGAAGCGCTGCGATCGCGCACTTATAGATGTTGCAACGATGATTTCTTGGTTGTAAAGATGTTTTGCGTTAGAGAATCACTCCCCAGCTCATTCGATCTCGATAGAAACACCCTAACCTGTACATACCCCATTAACAAACAAAAATTAATTATCTCAGAACAAATTAATTGAGAATCTCCCTTAGAAAAAAACACACATGAAACTTTTATAAAATTTCCCATTTTTACTGTGGGTAAACATTAATTCCAGTGTGGCAACCCTACAGCCAGTGCACTTAATATTATCATTGCTCTGTCTAATGGAGTCTGCCTGTAATGCACATGAGAGTTAATATTATACTACTGGTGACCTCTGGCGTTGCTTGCGTTTGTTGGTATGTGCACTTGTGTGCCAAATATGTCGAAATGTTAATTTATATTTATCTATGTATGTAATGTAAGGAAAAGCTCGTGGTTACGGTGAATGTGTCGCCTGGAAGCGGGAAATTCAAATATAAAATGTTTTTTTCATGTTTTACCTAAGTTAACATTCAATATGAGGCGTGATCTTATCTTTTGCGGTTAAAATATACCACGAAGTAATTTCTGATGTCCTTGTTTAACTCCGAAACTTATTACAATTTAAATGTTACCGATTAAACTTTTTATTGCGAAATATCATAGTATATTATATCCAGTAACATTTGAATTGTAAGGGTGAGCCGTTTGCGAGCTGCCCGCGAGCTGCGCATTCGCGGCATTCGCCAGATGGAGACGCACCCTAAGAAGTTTCGGAGTTAAACAAGGACATCAGAAATTACTTTGTGGTATATTATAACCGCGAAAGATAAGATCACGCCTCATATTGAATGTTAACTTAGGTAAAACATGAAAAAATAATTTTATATTTGAATTTCCCGCTTCTAGTGGTCGAATTCACCTTAAGCTACATTTGAGGCGGTCGCTCCGTGGATGGATGACCATTGTCATAACGAGTTCTTTCGTGTTTCGGAAGGCACGATAAACTGGTGGGAAGCTACGTTATACCCGAGTAAGATACGCTATATTTTATCCGGGTGCGAGAAGTTCCCCCGGGAAGCGGGTGAAACCACGGGAAAAGCTGTAATTAGAAAGGTGAAGAGTTTGGTTTATTTGTACGCGATAATCTCAGGAACTACTGGTGCGATTTGAATATTATCTTGAATAAATGACTTTTTTTTATCTTATCTTAATAATTCTCAGTGTTAGATAGCCAATTTATCGAGGAAGGCTATATGTAGATATTCTTAAAATATTTTGAAGAAATTTGAAAGATTTAGATACTCGTAGGTACAGACAACAGCAGGTCACGGTATCCGAATCTGTTAAATTTTACCAATCAAACATTAACCTACAACTATTGTGATAAGGTTGAAAATCTATTGAAGAAATTTGACAGATTGTGGTAACTTGATGTGCTGTCGTCTGTACTCAAGAGGCTGGTTTAACCACTGGGCTACTACGACTATTAAATTCGCCAAAAACTATTTAAAATTAGAAAGCTTAAAATTTTACAATGGATGTTGTTGACCCAAACAACATAAAAAAAACAGCCAAGTGGGAGTCGGACTCGCACACGAAGAGTTCCGTACCATTATGTAGGTACAGACGCCAGCAAATCAACCTACCACAATCTGTCAACTATGAATAGATTTTCAACCTTATCACAACAGTGGAAGGTTAATGTTCGATTGGAAAAATTTCACAGATTGAAGTTGACATGTTGTCTCTGTAAAAAAAAACACGTCTGTCGTACTACGGCATTATCTGTCAGATAGCTTTATCAGAAACTTTATCTGGAACCTGTGAAACTAGTCGACATTACCGTATAAATACTTAATACGTTTTTTAACCAACTTCCCAAAAAAGAAGGAGGTTCTCAATTCGACCGTATTTTTTTTTTTTTATGTATGTTAATCCATATCTCCGGCAGTTATAGACCGATTTGAGAAATTCTTGTTGAGTACGATGTCGGTGTGGTCCCATGGTAAGGAGACCAGGATCTGATGATGGGATCCTGGAGAAATTGAGAGAACTCTTCAAATTTCGTATCCCTTTCAGTGTTTTTTTGTGAAGTCGGTTTTGTTTTTTTGTAAAAAGTTTTTTTTATAAATTCAACTACTTTTCTAATGCATTATCTGTCATATAGCTATCTAGAACTTTACTTGGTCCCTAAAAATATTCTTTAAATACTAACATTCCATCTTAAAATGCAAATAATCGATTTGAATCGATTATTTCCGGCTGACTCGTATATGAGTAATCGAGTGATCAACCTCGTTGAAGATACTCGCTTCTCGATTATTCGGTTAAAAATAAACGGTTGAGATATAACATACATTTCATGGGTTATTAGTGAAAGGAATCTCTCTATATCTATACTAATATTATAAAGAGGTAATATTGTTTGTAAAGTAAGTTTGTTTGTAGGGTAATCTCTGGAAGTAATGAACCAGTTTTAAAAATTGTTTCACTGGTAGAAAGCTACATTATTCGTGAGTGCTATAGGCTATATTTTATCCGGGTACGGGCAGTATTTCCCACGGGGCTTGAGTGAAACCACGGGAAAACGGCTAGTTAATAATATAATGCTGATAAGTTAGTTTGTTTGAACGCGCTAATCTCAGGAACTACTGGTCTGGTTTGAGGAATTCTCCCAGTGTTGAATAGCCCATTTGTCGAAGAAGGTTATAGGCTACTTTTGCTATAGCCTGGTTGTAAGATCTGGCTTCCGACTACTTGTAACGACTGCCAAAGATGTTCAAATAACAGCCGGGACCCATCGAAACCATAGGGTTCCATACAAATGATTAGTACCTAATCTTAATTACGTAGTTTATGTCAGCAATATATTTTACAGTTCAACGGGTTTTATACTGATCTAACTACTGACAAGCAATGATAAGGCAGCATGCCCACTAAGTTAATGGCGTCCAAGGCCGACTTTCGGCCACAGCGGCTGTTCTCATATAAGGAGATCAGCCAGCTGCGCAGGACTTATTATAGTGCACGCACAATTGCTTTGACACAGGTGCACTCCCTATGCTCTCACTCTCATAGCGCGGTGGGTCGACAATTGGACAGGAGAGAGATCAGTCGCAGGATCGACATTATCTAAGATGCATGGGGGTATCAATTACCAACTTCCAAACTCCGGGCTGCTTTGTGAAAGTTTCAGAAGACACGATAAATTGATGGGTCAACCAGCCGTTATGACAGAAAAGAGTGTGAGCATTCGGACCCCACGACCCGAGGGTTTCAACCCCAAACGGTTCTAAATATAGTTGCCGATAAAGCCAATTGTGGACTTTGCCTAGTATTTGTATGACTCACTTCTCAGTTAGCGAATAGGTAAGAATTGTAGTTAAACTTAACAACCAATTGATTTATTACTTACTGTCCTAACTAGCAGACATATTGATCGATAGATTCGTGAAGTTAAGCTATGCTATCCGCGGTCATTATGTGGATGGAATTCACTGTATACATATAATGTGCAATTTTTAATAATGCTGAATAATTTGTAAAAATTATGTAAACTTAATTTTCATGAAACTATTATATGGCCTACGGGCGGGACATAGCTTTTCACAATTTATTATGTACCTGTGTTATGTACAGACAACAGCTCAGCAGCAGCAGGTCAACGTATATGAATGACAAATTTTACCAGTCAAACATTAACCTACCCCCATTGTGATAAGGTTGAAAATATTTTTGACAGATTGTGCTAACTTGATGTGCTGTTGGCTGTACCTATCTATGATCCACAATAAAGATTGATTTGATTTGTTAACACTAGGTCCATCATGCGGTTTTACCCATGTGCTGCAGAAACTACTTCTTGTACTAGGATGGAATTTCTTACTCGGGGATAGAGTAGCTTCCTAACAGTGAGACAATTATTCTTGTTCAGTAGTGTCGGAGCCTTTCTAATATGAACCAAGATTAGCTCGCGTGGTTTCCCCCTTGTTCCGGGGATACTACTCCCCGTAAAATATGGCCTATGATACAACTTATTTTGGGCACCATGTACGTACTTTTTAGGGTTCCGTACCCAAAGGGTAAAAAGGAACCCTATTACTAAGACTTCGTTGTCTGTCTGTCTGTCTCCAGGCTGTATCTCATTAACCGTGATAGCTAGAATGCTGAAATTTTTCACAAATGATGTATATCCGTTGCCGCTATAACAACAAATAGGTACTAAAAATTAAAAAAAAACTAATTATTAAGGCTGTTGATTTATATTAATTAATTGCAAAATTGTATACTAGTAGCGCCATCTATTAGAAATAATGTGCAACTTAAGTAACTCACACTTGACCATGCCTATTGTACTTTTTTCATAGATAATGGTACGGAACCCTTCGTGCGCGAGTCCAACTCGCACTTGGCCGGTTTTTTTGTTTCTATTGTTAAAAGTTTAAAGCTTGGTTTAAGCTATTTGTTTGTTTGAAAGCTCATACCTTGAGAACTACTGGTCAGATTTAAGAAACTGTTTCTGACTTAGAAAAGCCCACTTTTCGAGAATTATTACAAGGTACATAACATAACGTCATAACACTTAAAACCAGCGCAAAAGCAAAAACAATACTGGAAACGAAACTCATTTATTTAAATCACAAGTGCAAGAAACCACAATTCAATTAATTAAATTCTTCTCTTCGTCTTATCTCACTCGCTGCAGGTTTAATCACCTGACAAGCCCTAGTGTCAGTGTTTTCTCAAATCCGCCTGACGACCTCTGACGTGGAATTATATACGACTGCTACTGAGTAGCATTCGAGGACGCCGGCTTTACGTGCCCTCCCAGGCACGGGGGTGTAACACCGCCAACTTCCAAACTCCAGGCTGCTTTGTGAAAGTTTCTAAAACCCACAAAGCGATTTCGGCCTGGCCCGGGAATCGAACCCGAGACCTGTGATCGGCAGTCGCGCAATGCGACCACTAGACCAACGAGGCGGTCAATTAAATTAATTAAATATAAACCCCTTTTTATTACATTACTATAATAATTAACGCCAACCTTGAAATCAGCAGTCCAAACCGACTTTTAGAATCATAAATCACTTTTTTTCTCACTCTTAATTAAGAAAGGCTGAATGGCCGGCTACCATAGTCGGTTCATAAAAAAAAAGCTCAATTGAAACGTCAAACTCTATTGTCAAAGTTTGACACCTCGAATAATGGCATTGTGTTGTGTTTTTTTGAAAAGTATGGCGGGTTCCGTATTTTATTTATTATTAGTTCACGCCTTTTTAAAAATGGTTATGGGTAATTTAAAGTATTTTGGTGTCGATCAAGAGCGTAGAAAATTGTGGTAACAAAAAACTAAGAAATCATTTTTTTGCATGCATGATTTTAAAATTAAATCATTAATTAAAATTAGGCCCTTTTGTGTGCCTTTACTTTGGTTCTAATATTTTAAAGTTATTTTTTTCAGTTTGTCATAGTTTCTAATTTAGTCTTTACTGTAAATACCAAAACAGATATTTTTTTCAGTTTTAACCATGTTTTAACTATAATCTTAATCCAGATGTGGTAATTTTTCTTAGGTATTATTTATATACTAGGAAGAGCTCGTGGCTAAGTCAAAGCCGCGCGGATCGATCGATCATAAGGTTAAGCAACGCTTGGCGCGGTCGGTCCGTGGATGGGTGACCATCTTGTCATACGAGTTCTTCCGTGTTTCGGAAGGCACGATAAACTGGTGGGTTCCCCGGCTGTCATTTTAACATCTTTGGCAGTCGTTACGGTTAGTCAGAAGCCAGAAAGGTTGCCCGGGTAACTGGGTTGTGGAGGTCAGACAGGCAGTCGCTCCATGTAAAACACTGGTTCTCAGCTGCGTCCGGTTAGACTGGCAGATGATGAAGAGCGTTGAAAATTTTGGTACTTAACAAAAAACTAAGAAATCGTTTTATTGCATGGTATGATTTTAAAATCAGATCATTAATTAAAATTAGGCCCTACTTTATGTGCCTATACTTTGGTTCTAATATTTTTAAGTAATATTTTTTCAATTAATAATTGTTTCTAATTTGTTCTTTACTGTAAATACTAAAACAGATCTTTTTTTCAGTTTTAACTATAATCTTAATCCGGATGTGGTAATTTTTCTTAGGTTTTATTTATCTACTAGCGTCTGCCAGCGGTTTCACCCGCGTCCCGTGGGAACCACTCGGCGCACCCGGATAAAAAGTAGCCTATAGCCTTCCTCGATAAATGGGCAATCTAACACTGAATGAATTTTTCAAATCGGACCAGTAGTTCCTGAGATTAGCGCGTTCAAACAAACAAACTCTTCAGCTTTATAATATTAAGTATAGATTACTTGAAGTTGACAAGAATAATTTCAAGACAGCAACTTCTACAGCGATTACTGCTTTCCAGAATTTTATCTAGAAAACACGGTAAAACAGAACTAGGTCAAAAATAATTTACCCGCCATTAAACAAATTGAAAAAACCAACCCAAACTTGTTAAACTTTACACGAAAATTAATTTATCTTGACAGCCTTATAATTACGAGTACAATTTCGGTCCAAAAGGGTCCTCTTAGAGCATCGAGCCTACTAGAGACGCAATGGATGTAAGACAAAGGTTACACGATCAGTCTGGCGTCATTCTGACCAGAATCTCGTTATAAATCGCGTTAATAGCACTATGAGAATGGTATATCTCCAAATACCGACGTGCTAGAGCAACTTTATGTTCTAGACTTCCATTCAATATCAAATAATCTACCAGAAATTATATATTTCACGTTGGATAAAAAAAAAGTTTTTTTGTTGCGTAGTGTTGACGGACTGGTCAAGAATATACCGTGTTTTTCATCCGTCAGTCTGGCATCAATGACGCCAGACTGATCGTGTAACCCTTGTCTAAAGAGACAAACGAAAATCGTCCTGCCTCAATTGCCAACCTCACCTGCCCGTGGTGCACCCTGCTGAACAACGGACGAGGCTTTAGCGACCGACTGGTGACGGTATAACCACCAAAGCACCAAGTAGGATATTAAATGCCTTGCGAGGAGATGGGCAGCAGCATCTCCGTAGATAAACTAAGGTAAGCTCACATGGAGCGACTGCCTCTCCTACCTCCACAACCCTGGCAACCCTATACTCCTTGGTAAGACTGGTCGTCAGACTTACTGACTTCTGACTATCCGTAACGACTGCCAATGATGTTCAAATGACAGCCCACCAATTAATCCTACCTTCCGAAACACGGAAGAACTCGTCATGACAAGATGATCACTCATCCAAGCACCGATCGCGCCAAGCGTTGCTTAACCTTATGATCAATCGATTTGCGCGGCTTTGACTTAAAATTTTACGCACACATGCATAAAAATGGTGATGGCGTCCTAGCCAATTGCCGGTCACGGCGGCTGTTCTCATATAAGGAGATCAGCCAGCTGCGCAGGACATATTACAGTGCAGGCAGGCGCACTTGCTGTGACACAGGTGCACTCCCTATTCCCTCACTCTCATAGCCATAATAAGCATGAGCGTTTCGTCTAGTACTGAAGGCATGTCGTTTCCAGTTGGTTATACTCTAAGGTCCTCTTTAAACGGAACCCTAAACTCAGCGGGTAGCCGTCAAATGTGACGTTTTAATTAAATTCCAAGGCCTTTTTGTCTGTCTGTCTGTGTGTTTGTTTGTGTCTTACAATGCGGACAAAACCAGGTGAAAGCTACTGTATTCTATTCTTGTTTTAAATTGGCAAAGAGGTTTAACGCTTGTTGAATAATGGTGGACCAAAGGTTTTTTGTGTTGGCGTAAGCTATAGTTTGTCCCGCAATTTCGCCTATTTTTACGTTTGAATTGGCCCACAGGACATTCTTTCTTTTTACCTCGAAGCGAGAATTTTCGTAAAATTAACCTTGTTTTAGCGGGAAAACTGTTTTAGGAACTGTGTAGGAATTATCTACCATTTTCTATTGGCACATAAATTATGCTCTACTACCTTCCGCCAGTGTTTTCACACGCGTCCCGTGGGAATTACTCGGCGCACCCGGATAAAGAGCAGCCTATAGCCTTCCTCGATAAATGGGCTATCTAACACTGAAAGAATTTTTCAAATCGGATCACTAGTTCCTGAGATTAGCGCGTTCAACCAAATAAACTCTTAAGCTTTATAATATTAGTATAGATATTGTGTTTGTAAATAAAGTACCTTATTTCTGGCTAACAATAATTGAAGAGCCTATCCTAATCACCAGTCGTGGTGATCATTGTTTGTGACCAGTACCTAAATAGGCCGAAGATTCACCAAACTGCTTCCATATCCTGCAAACGCCGGTGGCAACATAAATCCATTACCAGCGGTACACTGGCGAACAATTGTCGAGGGGCAGTAAGTAAGATCGACGGATGACACGCGACTGTATGTACTGTTGAGGACACAAGTGTTACAATAACTACTGGATTTACATGTCCTAGATAAGCTATCTGATAGATTAAGCCATAGAAATATTGTCAAAATTTCTAATTTTTATGGTACAGTCGACAGCAAGTCAGTGTACACAAAGCTGTCAAATTTCCGCGATCGATTTTCAACCTTATCACAATAGTGGGAGGTTAATGTTCGATTGGTAAAATTTGACAGATTTGACAGATTTTGGGTACACTGACTTGCTGTCGACTGTACTATCTATCAGAGGTGTCTAGAACTCTATCTGAAACCTGTGAAACTGAGCGTCGGTGTAGTAAAATGAAAATCATAGAAAAAAAGTGTTTGTCGCAAGTGGGGTAATTTAAATTAGTTTTTTGACGTCAGTACCCCCAAACAACCCTCTTTTGTATAATTATGGCGATTATAAATAGCAATGATATATGATTACGTTATGGGTGCATCCATGGGTGTATCAATCACCAACTTCCAGACTACGGGCAAAGCGCGTTAATGTCGGTCCTGTTTGAGATTTCTCTGCTGTGGTATCGGAGTGCCGTCCCACCGCGCTATGAGAGTGAGGGAATAGGGAGTGCAACTGTGTCACAGCAAATGCGCCTGCACTATAATATGTCCTGCGCAACTGGCTCTCCTAATATAGGAGCAGCTGCTGCAATCCACCCTGTCCCTTGCTGTCCTCCCCCAGCGACGCTCTAAGCCGAGGTCCGTACCCCACAGGGGCATCCCCTTAGCGTTGTCGCTTAGCTATCAGTATTTTGCCCTTCCTGGAGGCCTTAAATTCAAGGCATTCACATGGATTTGCCCGGTTAAGCAGTAAACAGCCTCTCGGCTGAACTGCGAGATGCCCTACAAAAAAAAGGTCAATCAGTTAGGATGCAAAATATTCTATCTGTAACCACTTTTGTTCTCACCAGTACATTTAAACCAATTGTAAGTCGGACATAGATGCAATGAGATTAATTGAACGTCGCCCGAGCTCGCTACATAATTATGTTATGTGATGCATAATTAATGCAAGCTTATATGCATAATATGTTACTAATATACCACGGCTTTGTCCATCTATACTTCTATATTAAAATAATAAAAAAGAAATAATTATTTTATTAAATGTTTAGAAGTCGGCTATAAATGATACGAAATATCGTGGGCGAGCGAAGTTTTGGTCACAAACAATGAAAGTTCTACCAAACTGTGTACGCTATGTCGCGAGTCCACAGCTAGCACGTGTTCGCGCACAAAGGTAGCAGTGTCGCGGACATGTTACAAATGTTCGCTCGCAATGTGTTACTGTTTGCTAGAGCGAGTACACCACGAGATACATTTGTGCCTGTGAGATATTGCCTCAGTGGTACTACTAATCATTTTACGGCATGCTTGAGAAATACGGAAAAGAAATGAACGGCTCGCCGTCTTTTTGTCCACGCGCTCCTCAAAGTACAGTCGACAGCACATCAAGGTACCACAATCTGTCAAATTTCTGTAATAGATTTTGAACAATTTGACAGGTTCGGGTACCATGACCTGCTGTTGTCTGTACTTCAAAATAGATTGAGTTTAAGTAAGTAAAACTATTGTCAAGGTTAATCCTCTAAAATTGATACCATTGTTACTGTAAAAAAGCGAGTGCAACCAAATGGAAAAGCTAGCGAAGGAATTTTGATCCTCTTTTTTTTGTTCACCTACTTTTTGTATGTAACTGTGTATGTCTGTAGATGTGTATACAGGATGGTCCAAAAGGCCCACACAAAAATACGCCATTGACTGCGTTAATTCGATATAGGTACCCAATTTTTTTGTTAGTTTTCAAATTACAGTAAGCTAGCTGTCTTGTAGTTTCATTCACGTCTAAGGAGTCAATCACTTCCTGCAACTGTATACAGAATTTAATACAAAACGCTTCAGTAGTTTTGGCGATAAGCGCAACAGACAGATAGACAGAGTTACTTTCGCATTTTGTAATATCAAGGAAAGATAAAAATTCTTCATTAAATTAATTACGAATACCTTTTTACATACACAAATATATACCCCCAATTTAACCCTACAACCCTTTTCACCTGCATTTAATAACACAACATCCTGTACAGATTGCTATATGTGTGTGTGTGTGTATTATCTATACCCTGTTAAGTTTGCTATGCATGTGTGTGTGTGTGTGTATTATCTATGAATGACATGACATGTTCAAACAGGCTGTCTACACCTGACGGGATGATAAGCTCTCGTTAATGTGTCAGGGAGATACGGGAATGTATATTAATATATTATACATATTATGTAGTTAATATTGTCTGTATGTTTATATCGATTAATCGGAAGAGCTCGTGGCTAAGTCAAAGCCGCACGCAAAATACGCTTGGCGCGGTCGGTCTGTGGATTGGTGACCATCTTGTCATGACGAGTTCTTCCGTGTTTCGGAAGGCACGATAAATTGGTGCCCAGTCTTACCAATGGGTATCGGATTATCCGGGTAACTGGGTTGTGAAGGTCGGAGTGAAATTATTTTTCAAATCGGTTCTGTAGTGTCGGAACCTTTCATCAAACAAAGAAAAACCGGCCAAGTGCGAGTTGGACTCACGCACGAAGGGTTCCGTACATGAAAAATGAAAGTATCTATTACCTAAAACTAGCCAAAATACAAACTTTTTTCATAGTTATTATTTTTTAATTTTTAGTATTTGTTGTTATAGCGGCAACGGAAATACATCATTTGTGAAAACTTCAGCTTTCTTGCTATCAGGAATTATGAGATACAGCCTGGAGACAGACAGACAGACAGACAGACGTCGGAGTCTTAGTAATAGGGTCCCGTTTTACCCTTTGGGTACGGAACCCTAAAAATGATTCCTGTATATTATAGAAGTATATAGATGATTATATTAGTATTTAGGTAGATTATATAGATGATTATACTAGTCGTTTCTCGTGGTTCAAAAGAGCTCGTGGCTAAGTCACAGCCGCGCGGATCGATCGATCATAAGGTTAAGCAACGCTTGGCGCTGTCGGCCCATTTATTTAATAACGAGTTCCTCCGTGTTTCGGAAGGCACGTTAAATTGGTGGGTCCCGGCTGTCATTTGAACATCTTTGGCAGTCGTTATGGGTGGCTAGAATCCAGAAAGTTTGACAACCAGTTTTACTAAGGGATGTCGGGTTGCGAAATTGTGTTGACGAGGTCAGATAGGAAGCCACTCCTTGCAACCGTGTAAATAACTATTACCTATTATCTAACTGCCAAAAAAAAACAAAGCTTTTTAAAGTTTTTGTAGCCAAGGGGTAAAACGGGACCTTATGAAAGTGAACCTCAAGAAAAAGACCTTAAGAAACCCATAAACTGTGGTTTAAATGCATCTACAGAAGCAGTCACAATATGACCCAAAACTCTATTTATCACACTAAAAATAGAGGTTACTCTATTTTTAATCTTAGCTAAGTTTGGTGTTTATTTTGTATCGTTACTTCGAGAAGTAGGTTAATTCCTATTTGTTGATAGTTTGTCTGATAACATGAGAGTTAGTAAAGAACCGTTGACTTGAATAACCTAAAAAAACTGGTCAAGTGCGAGTTAGATTCACGCTTCCATAGAAAAAATCACGTTTTTTAGATGGGAGTCGCCTACAATTCTTATTTTATTATATACTTGTTTTTGCCAGCGGTTCCACCCCCGTCCCGTGGGAACTACTCAGTGCACCCGAATCAAAAGTAGTCTCTAGCCTTCCTCGATAAATGGGCTATCTAATACTGAAAGAATTTTTCAAATTGGACCAGTAGTTCCTGAGATTAGCGCGTTCAAACAAACAAACTCTTCAGTTTTATAATATTAGTATAGATTATATTTTTTTTTACTTTAAACGTAAACAAACATAACTAGAAACTATTTTATAGTTACAAAAATCTTGCGTATTCCAAAACGTGATCTATCTCTTTCCCTCTCACGTATTAAGCGCATGAGTGAGCGAGATAGATGTAGTTGAAGGAATGCGACGAATGTCAGTAAATCACTTAACAAGAGTCAGTGAAACACTTACAATTTAGTGTTGTGTTTATGTCGCAGTCCCATTGTACAATCCGCTGTATTACATTACAGCCAGCCGTTATCAAAAGCAGGGCTGTTATGTATTACGGCGGATTAACGATTAGTCGGATTGAATAAGGCTGAATGAAATTCCGCTGGAATGTGTTCGGCGCTATACGTTCTTTAATGCCGCTAGCTGTAATATCAAAGAGTGGTTCATTAACCGCCTCTTTAACAGTTTTTAGTTCCCATTTTTAGCACGCGCGGCGCTGCCTGTCACAACAACAACAACAATGGCGTCGAATACAGAAAGTTTGATAATAAAATGTGAAGTTAATAATGGTTTTGACGAGAAAAATGTGACAAATGTGACTGTAAATAGTGACTTCAAGGATAAATTTCATGTGCAATTGAACAGTTTTTTGTTATCACATGGTCACCCTACAATGTGCAATGCGGCTGAATGTGAGCCGCCAAAGTGTAGAACGTATCGCAATGACAATCCAGCTTATCGTTAATCCGCCGTAATACATAACGGCCCTGCTTTTGATAACGGCTAGCGGTAATGTAATACGGCGGATTATGCATTTCGACTGCGACATATACAACGTTTGCTTTGTTATCGATATTTATAGGATGCGATTAGTCATGTTTATTTGGGTTTTGTTTTGAGTATTAATGTTAAAATGGTAATATTAAAAACCGGCCAAGTGCGAGTTGGACTCGCGCACGAAGGGTTCCGTACCATTATCTATGAAAAAAGTACAATAGGAATGGTCAAGTGTGAGTTACTTAAGTTGCACATTATTTCTAATTGATGGCGCTACTAGTATACAATTTTGCAATTAATTAATATAAATCAACNTTATCTATGAAAAAAGTACAATAGGAATGGTCAAGTGTGAGTTAGTTAAGTTGCACATTATTTCTAATAGATGGCGCTACTAGTATACAATTTTGCAATTAATTAGTATAAATTAACAGCCTTAATAATTTATTTTTTTAAATTTTTAGTATTTGTTGTTATAGCGGCAACGGATATACATCATTTGTGAAAATTTCAGCATTCAAGCTATCACGGTTAATGAAATACAGCCTGGAGACAGACAGACAGACAGACAGACCGACAGACAGACAGACAACGAAGTCTTAGTAATAGGGTTCCGTTTTACCCTTTGGGTACGGAACCCTAAAAAGATGAAGAGTTTGTTTGTTCGAACGCGCTAATCTCAGGAACTATTGGACTGCTGAAGTGTGTTTGTCTGATTGCGCTAAACTCGGGAACTACAAAATAATTTTTCAGTGTTAAATACACCGTTACAGTGGTAGGCTTTAGGTTACTTTTTATCCGGGTGCGCGGAGTAGTTCCTACGGGAAGCAGGTGAAGCTAATAGCGGAAGCTTCTGTTTTAGAAAACCGCCTTGTAAAATTATCTATTTATTTATCGACATTCAAAAACTGTTAATACATAGACCAAAGCATGATTTAAAATTATTTTTCGAAAAAAATTGAAGGAATCCCGTTCCTCTTTTTTAAGGAACTAAGTTCCTCAGTAGTAGTGACATCACTAGACACAATGCGTCGTATGAGCTTAATGGTTCTGCTTAACGAACTGTTGATATTATCTGTGGTGATACAGGGGTAGACAACATTTGAGTGGCTAGTGGCTACGTGTGAGGTAAGTTTGGGATCGAAATATTATTTGACGACCTGTTGGCGCAATGGTTACCATGCCGGACTGCCGAACTGATGGTCCCGGGTTCGATTCCCGGAACTGTCAACATTTTTGTGATGAGCATGTTTGTTGGCTGTGGTCTGGGTGTTATAATATGTATCTATTTATAAAAATATATCCGTAATTATATATATGTAGTTTATCAGTTGTGTTAGCACCTATAACACAAGCTAATTAATAGCTTACCATGGGGCTGGCCGACCGTGTGCGAAAAGGTGTCCCGATATATTATTAATAAGTATTTCGATTGTGAAGTGAAGCTGTGGGAAACCATTAGTATCTGTAAGAGATATGCTCGGCTGATAAGTTATCCGAAATATTATAAATGCGAAAGTTTGTACGTTTGTTTGTTACTCCTTCACTCAAAAACTGCCGGACGGATTTTGATGAATCTTGGCAGTAATATAGCTTATATATTAGAATATTAACTGCCTCGTTGGTCTAGTTGTCGCATAGCCGACTGCTGAGCACGAGGTCTCGGGTTCGATTCCCGGGACGGGCCGAAATCGCTTTATGGGTGTTAGAAACTTTCACAAAGCAGCCCGGAGTTGGAAGTTGGTGATTGATACACCCGTGCATCGGAGAGCACGTTGCTGTCGGTCCTGCGCCTGATCTCTCGCCAGTCGTGTCGGATTGCCGTCCCATCGGGTTATGAGAGTGAGGGAATAGGGAGTGCACCTGTGTCAGCGCAAATGCTTGTGCACTATAATATGTCCTGCGCAGCTGGCTGATCTCCTTATATGAGAACAGCCGCCGTGGCCGATAATCGGCTAGGACGCCATCATTTTAGAATAACACAAAGGGAACTTTTTTCCGGGTATGGGGAGTAGTTCACTCGGGAAGCGGATGAAACCTCTGGCGGTAGCTAGTTGCTAGTAAAAAAAAATGGTTTTAGATTCTTAGCAAGCAATTTTTCAATTTTAGGGTCTCTTATTCCGTATATTCAACAAGTAAATGAAAAACAGGAAATAATTTTTAGTCCAGAAGGCTGTGAAACGTAACTGATACAACTAATGACTTCATACGCATACATTTTCTTACGAACAAAACAAAAACCGCACCTCAATTTAATTTTAACAAAACTTTTTATCTTCCCACTAAATGATTTAATTTAATAATTTTGCGACAAAAATGTTGCCCACCCCTGCTTGTAACTTGATCTACAGATGTTATCTCAAACATTCATGTCTCGTTACTTTATTATTACGACCTTCTACCTTAAGGGGCGAGCAAAGCCATAGGCTAAAGATATGGGTGCTTTCAAATAACACCCACTTTGTGAAGCATAAAGTCTAGGCCTCCTAGAATGAGCCTTATATTAGCCAGGTGTTTTTAACTATCATCATCTACCTAGCCTTTTCCCAACTATATTGGGGTCGACTTCCAGTCCAATCGGATGCCGGGTGATGAGTACCAGTGTTTTACATAGAGCGACTGCCTGTCTGACCACCACAACCCAGTTATCCCGGGCAACCCGATACCGATTGGTACCCGCAGAGACCGGTTGTCAGACTTTCTGGCTTCTGACTACCTGTAACGACTGCCAAAGATGGTCAAATGACAGCCGGGACCCAATTTATCATGCCTTCCGAAACACGGAAGAACTCGTTATGAAAGATGGTCACCCATCCACGGACCCACCCGCCGCCAAGCGTTGCTTAACTTTATGATTGATCGATCCGCGCGGCTTTGACTTAGCCACGAGCTCCTTCACATTAGCCGCATAGAAGTAATGTCAAATTCCTATCTCTAGTAAGCAAATCCAGAGATAGACAGAATATTGAATTCCGCAGTTAGACTACTTGGCACAGTTCTCACGATGAGGTACTTGTGAAGCAAACCAGTGTAAATGCATTAGTATACTCAATACAGATAGTGTGGACTGTTGCATAATAGTTAGCGTGATATAAACCAAAAGGCTAGTGATGTGTTAGCAATCGATATTTCGTTTATCGAATACTAGCTAGTTCGGTACGGAACTGATTTGAAAAATTCTTTCACTGTTTAAGCTAGACTATCCACGAGTAACATAGGCTATATTTGTCTGGGTACAGGAAGCGGTTTCTCTGGGAAACAGCTATAGTTCATTGATGATTTTTTTTTATCTCCAAAAGAACCGACTGCTAAAAAGATAAAGTATATCAGCCAGTCCCGTCGGGGCCCACTAGGGCCAGAGCCTACCGGGATTGCGGGTTGTTCGAAATAGTTATCGCGGCCCTGGCACACACAGGGCTCACGAAGGAACACGGTGGCTTTTAGTTCAATCTTTTATTGTTCTTGAAGTTTGTGTTTCGAAGTTTCAGCAATTATTTTGCTGCCTTTTTCTAGACTGATAAAAATGTGATCTTATGAAGGTTATTTTTTTCTTCGGAGGTTTGGTCCCCAAAAAACTTATCATCGTTGTCCATTCAACGAACTACTAAAAACACCATATGGATTATAAAATTTGGAACAAAAAAAGGGTCTTTGGGTCTATGGCCTCATAAAAAATTTAACATAACCGCAAAAGATAAAATCGGGTGTCATCTATCATAGGCGCCTAACCACAGGTACCTAATATTCAATAATATCTACTAATAATATAAAGCTGAAGAGTTTGTTTGAATGCGCGTATCTCACGAACTACTGGTCCGATTTGAAAAATTCTTTCAGTGTTAGGTAGTCGATAGTATCGAGGAAGTATATAAACTAGATTTTCAGAAAAATAATTTAAATATAATGTGAGGATCACGTAGGTCAAAGAGTTGTCAGATGATACTCACATTTTACAAAAGGCGCTTCCAGGCGTGTCTGTCCTCTATACAGGGTTACTTGTAATTCGACGTATATCCGGAAGGAGATAATAGAAGGGCCCAAGAGCCACAAATTAAGCCACTCTTACCTCTGAGCAAAGTTCAGTTGTTTCCGAGATTTTCGCAATTTACCATAACCAAATCGTCCATATATAAAATCGACGCTACCAAATCCAATACTGTTAGATTTCGACATCGTTAAGCTGTTCTATGAGGCAGAAAAGTGCGTAAGCCTGAGAGGATTAGTCAGAAGGTTTTCAAACGGTATAATAATGGCCAAAAAGGTCTAAGCTTGAATGTCGAATTTTGGGTAAATTTCCAAAAATCGAAAAATTGCCAATATCTCGGAAACCACTGAACTTTGCTCAGAGGCAAGAGTGGCTTAATTTGTTGCTCTTGTGCCTTTCTATTACCTCCTTCCGGATATACGTCGAGTTACAAGTAACCCTGTATATTGGTTAATGCTGTAATAAATAAATGGAGGAACAAACTCATTTTGCCACTGAAAAGTAATCAAAATTAATAACATTTCTATGGCATCATACTTTACCCATTTGCGGGAAGGATTTCTTTCAGGGAGCGGGCGCAACCGCGGACAGTAGCTAGTTTCCCCATAAAAACATGAACTCTCTCAACGGGTACTATTTCCATAGGCATCTTTGAGTCCCTTATTCCATACAAATCCCATGGGTTATCACCTTATTGTACTTCGCCCTCCCCACTGGTCGTGACGAGTCAATTATTAAATTTTATTAAAATGGGGCCGTTGACCTTTCAATTGGTATGACGTAACGAGTATTGGTAGTTTAGAGGCAAAATTATGCTTCTGAAAGTATTGTTTTTGGTAATATTAGTTACTGTAAATTTTTACAACATAAGTATGAGTAGTTATGCGAGATTTTTTCATCTATACTAATATTATAAAGAGGTAAAATTGTTTGTAAATTTGTTTGTAGGGGGTAATCTCTGGAAGTAATGAACCAATTTAAAAAATTGTTTCACTGGTAGAAAGCTACATTATTCGCGAGTGCTATAGGCTATATTTTATCCGGGTACGGGCAGTATTTTCCACGGGACGCGAGTGAAACCGCGGGAAGACGGTTAGTATTTTTTAAACTTATGGTTCATTAGTTGGGGGGACCCATTTTTCAACTTTTGGAGCAATTATTTCTGAAAAATATTAACATAATCAAAAAATGTTGTTAGTAAACTAATATTCATTTTAAAATACCTATCCAATGGTGTACCTATCACACGTTAGGATTAGAATGAAAAAAAACACTCCTCACCCTATTATTATTTTTTTTGCAATTTTTATTTTTGCACTTTTTCGGCGTGGTTGATATAAATATTGGTACCAAATTCAGTTTCCTAGCGCTAACGGTCACTGAGATTATCCGCGGACGGACGGACAGACAGGCATGGCGAAATTATAAGGGTTTCAGTTAACTACGAAACGCCAAAATACATTTTAGAAATTAGTAATACATATTAGTTGTTATAGTCATAATAATAAAATACTGAACCGAAACTAATAAAACTTAGAGACCTACCAAGAAGAACCAAGCAAAAACCACCGTAAAACCGTCTTTTAAATCATTAAAAAAATATATTTTATTTGTCATAATTAACATTTATAAACACTCAAATTATAACAAAGAAGAATATTATAATATTTAATTACTCAAACAAAAATATACATATGTAAAAAAACAAGCGCCACCGGGGGGCGCGCTTAGCAAATTGGGGTTGTTTGCATTTTGCTCCATTCTTTTGTTTAGCAAACTTTTGAAACACGAACATCGATTCTCAAATGCATCCACGGCTTTTCTATTTATAAATAAATATTACAGTAAAAAGGTACTTTAAGTTTCATTTTGCTCCACGAATAATTTAAATAGAAAATTATTTTATATATTTTTATGTCTCAATGTTCCCCACGTAAAAAGCAACGAAATATTAAAATATTAAAGTTTCATTTTCTTCCATAACATCTTGCTGAGGTACAGTCGGTATAAAAATGTTATGCATCGTGACAACTGAATAAGGATAAGTGGTTTATTCTTTTAAACGCATATACGATGAAACATTAAGATCAGCATAAAGGTTTCGTATTAAATATCGATGGACATTCAACTATAAGTACTAGGGAATCATAACTGAATTGGAAGTAGATGTATAAGGCGACTTACCTTAGCGAAATAATGGTCACAAATA
>NWSH02000531.1:3033677-3044217 GCA_002382865.2 Heliothis virescens | reverse complement strand
GATGATTGCTTAAATGTTATCACTTAGTTATGCACAAACTGTTTTTCTTCAGCATATCGACAGAATGTGTAATTAGAAAAGACAGATTTTTGTATTATCTATTTTTAATAAAAAAGTGTTATTTTTTTATGTTTATAATTGATTATATTTTGATTACGATAATATAACAAGTAATTGAAAATCACTGCACTGTTTGATTTATTATTCCTAACGCACATGATTTAAAACAGATTTTCCTGCTGACTGTACTGACAAAATGCTGTCCAAATATATTTATTTTTAAAATGCTTTGACGAAAATGTGTGGAGCAATTTGAGAACTAACCCATTGTATTATTTGTTTTCGAAAATACGAAATTCTTTTTCAATTTTAAGGTCGTGGGGCAAATTGGGAAACGATTTAATTCTTATTTTAATTTAATATTTTTGTCGTGGGTGACTTTGGGAATACTTCGTGGATCAAAATGAAAATAACCCGCAAATTGCATCACGATTTTACGACCCCTTCGTAAAATATTGGGGTTACCATGGTGACCATAAAAACAATTTTAATGGGACAAAAGATAATTTATTTCTGTTTTGTTTAGTGTTTATGTTTTAATGGATTCTTAATTATTTTTTTAAGAGAACTTCTTCAGCTTTTTGGTCATAATTTTTGGGTTTTTGAAGCATATGTTTTTAGTGGAAAAAATATCATTTTCTATTTTTGTTGTTCTTGATAATTATAAGTCATCTTTGCCTTTCTTTTTACCCGGCTACATCAAAATGACCTTTTTAAGATCATTTAAGAAGAGAACCTTAATATCTTAAAAACCCATTTTAAGATATTAATTTCAAAGTGGTAAAAAAACCATCGCAGAAAAATTTTACTTTTTTTTTTCACTACTTTTAGGTACAGACGACAGCAGGTCAACGTATACAAATCTGTCAAATTTTACCGATCGAAACTCAACCTTCCTCCATTGTAATAAAGTTGAAAATCTATTGCAGAAATTTACAGATTGTGGTAACTTGATGTGCTGTCGTCTGTACCTACAGAAGACCAGCGTGCAATTTGTAAAATTTGTTAGGAGACTGTCAAATTGAACATTCACCTTCCACTATTGTGATAAACTGAAAAGCTTGAAAATCTATTGAAGAAATTAGATAGATTGTGGTAAAATAGAGTCATCAAGCAAACTAAGAAACAAACTTTAGATTTATAGTATTACAGTATACATAAATCCTTCATTTTTTGTTGTCATACTTTTATTTTCTGGCAAAAAAAATCCTGTCTTAATATTTTTTCAAACTCTCTAGTCACCCTACTCATGTGTGTTCATTCACAATAGGGGTTGCGAAGTTCAATGGCGGATGACCATTGGCGTAACTTTTGTAGTTTTGTATAATTCTATGATTGGCAATGTGGTAAAACCCGCTTTTTACCCGGAATGGTAAAAGAGGGTTATCTATGTTTTTAATGTAGGTACAGCTGCTTCGGTTTTTAGTCTATACTTCTATATCAGTTTAATGAAGAGGAATATTTTTTTTTGTACCCTAATGGTTCCGAAACTAATGAACCGATTTGAAAAATTCTTTCACTGTTGGGAAGCTACACTATCCAACAAAGGCAATAGTTTATCGCCGGGACTTGCGTGAAACCGCGGGAAAACCTGTAGTGTTTTATTAAATAGATTAAACCTACTTATTTCAATTGTTCGAAAAACAAAAAATCTTTACACTATGTCCATACAGCTAGCACGTGTTCGCGCACAAAGGTAGCAGTGTCGCGGACATGTTACAAATGTTCGCTCGCAATGTGTTACTGTTTGCTAGAGCGAGTACACCACGAGATACATTTGTGTGCGTCACAGTGCCGCACACCGGTGGCATCTTACGTTTAGCAAACATGGGTCGGATAAGTTAGTATTGAGTATTTCCACTGCAACGCTTGCCACGGTCGCTCCGTGGATGGGTGACCATCTTGTCACGACGAGTTCTTTTGTGTTTCATAAGGCAAGTTAAATTAGTGGGTCCCGGCTGTCATTTGAACATATTTGGCCGTCAGAGGACAGAAATTCTGACAACCAGTCCAACAATGGACATGGGTCTAACTGACCCCTCATAGTTCTAGCTACGGTAACAACACCCAAACCCTTTAACTGCATTCCATCACACCCCACATATTTGCATTAGAACTAAATTGATGGGGGTAAACACCCCGTGGGGGTTAAACTACCCCGGGGGTAGTTATCACCCGTGTAATTGAGTTATGTTTTACATATAGTGTCCTATGGGTTATTGTTGGTTAGATATTAGCGGGTAATAATAGGATTGCTTTTAACCGACTTCCGAGAAAGAGGTTCTGAATTCACTAATTTTGTACACATTGTTATAAACCGCGTAAACTTAAAATCCCGTTTTTAGGGTTCTGTACCCAAAGGGTAAAACGGGACCCTATTACTAAGACTACGTTGTCTGTCTGTCTGTCTCCGGACTGTATCTCAGTAACCGTGATAGCTAGAAATTTTCACAAATGATGTATTTCTATTGCCGCTATAACAACAAATACTAAAAATTAAAAAAAAAACGTATGTAACCGCAAATTATAACTTTGTAATTCATATATTTGTATGAAAAACAAAGTTAAATTTGCGGTTTATAAAATGTTTGTATTTTGGCTAGATAATGGTACGGAACCCTTTGTGTGCGAGTCCAACTCGCACTTGGCCGGTTTTTATGAACCGCGTTAAACTTAAAATCCCGTTGTTTCCCGTCCCCATGGGAATTTCGGGAAATCCTTTCTTACCTCGCGTGAGAGTCTTAAGATGAACCTCTGTGCAAAATTTCAGCTTTATAGGTTCACGGGTTTGGGCCCTGCGGTGATCAGTCAGTGAATGTATCAGGACTTTGATTTTTATATGTATAGATTCCTTCAATGTTGGGAAACTACACTTAATCTTTCAGACACGTCAGACTTTTTGTCGGACAGATAAATCGGGCCGATTTCTTGTAGGACGCTCTTAGTAGGATTTTCCGACCGACTTTTTGTCGGACGTGTGCATTGTACAGAGAACAGAAGATCAACCTATACTAATCTGTCAAATTTTACTAATCGAATATTAACCTACCTCCATTGTGTTGTGATAAGGTTGAAAATCTATTGCAGAAATTTGACAGATTGTGGTAACTTGATGTGCGGTAGTCTGTACACTAACACTGTTGCTCTCATTGTGTTTTATTTTTCTCCGACAAAAAATCGGCCACCGATTATCGGCAGCCTATCTAAAGGTGATATATATGTCGCAGCCAATTAGTTGAATTAGCCAGCCAATTGGGCGCCTAGGCGGTTAATAAAACGTCGACATCCAACTGTACGCCTAGGCCGATAGTTGATTTAACTAGAATCATTCAACGTTTAACAACTTGGCGTATTGAAAATCAGCCCTTTTAAAATGACTAAATTCCATCCCGCCAAGTATATGTCGCTGTCTGTTCGTATAATCCGCCGTATTACATTACGGCCAGCCGATATAAAAAATAGGGCCGTTATGATTTTCTTACTTCAGTAACCATAACGTTCGAAATTGTCCTAAGTATTGTGTTAAATAATGCGAACTTATTACTTATGAAAAAAAAATTGGTGGAAGTTAGGTTTTAATGGCAGAAACGAATTGCGGTAAATCCGACTTCACGCAGTCTTGTCTGCCCTACCCCTAGAGTGTAATTCAAAATCGCGTAGGCGCGGAGAGGCGAGGCTCGCGAAACCCGCGAAACTCGCGTGGGACCGCCGGAGCCCCGCAGCGCCGGATCCGTAACAGAAATCATGCCTGCTGCATAAAACTACGAGTTCACAATCTACAATTTAGGACTAATAACTCCGTAAATACATAACGGCCCTGATTTTAATAACGGCTGGCCGTAAGGTAATACGGCGGATTATACCATTCGACTGCGACATATACGCTATATTTATCCAGATACGGGAAGTAGTGTCCCGGGTACGAAGGAAACAACTAATACAGACACCATCACATCAACCTACCACAATCTGTCAAATTTCTTCAATAGATTTTCAACCTTATCACAATAGCCTTAAGCCTAGCCTTCTCCCAACTATTTTTGAGGTCGGCTTCCAATCTAACTGGATGCAGCTGAGAACTGCTTTTACACGGAGCGACTGCCTATCTGATCTCCACAACCCAGTTACCTGGGCAACCTGGCACCCCTAGGTAAGACTGGTTGTCATTCTTTCTGCTTCTGACTACCCGTAACGACTGCCAAAGATGTTCAAATGACAGCTGGGACCCACTATTTATCGTGCCTTCTGAAACACCTTATCACAATAGAGGAAGGTTAATGTTCAATTGGTATACAGATTCGGGTAGGTTGACAAGTTTGTCAACCTACCCGAATCTTTTCGAAAATTTGACAGCTTGGGGTAGTTACCCCAAGCTGTCAAATTTTACCAATCGGAAATCAACCTTCCGCTATTGCGATAAGGTTGAAAATCTATTGCAGAAATTTGACAGATTGTGGTAACTTGATGGGCTAGCATCTGTATCTACATTATAAAGTTCTCTAGGGAACTATTTAGTGAGTCATTAAGACAGACATGTTAATACAATCGGCATGTATTTGCGTAATCGATTTTAGAATCGATAATTCTTTGTTTAATCGATTTGTTTGTTGACTCGATACTTACATTATGGCTTGTTAGATTCTATGTTTAAAGTATTCAGTTCTGGGCTCTAAGCATTTTATTTTAAAAAAGGTTCTTTGCAAATTAACACTCGCACTTTTTAGTTCAAAATTGGTTCAGTAAATGTTTCATTAAAATCGGCTCAGCCATTTATTAGCTACTTTTTAGGGTTCCGCCTGGACGCCGGTGGGGGCCTGGACGCTATGGACTCCCAGGCCCTCCCCACTCAGGCGAGGTCGGAGTGCCGCTGGGTATTTTTAGTGGGTATACCGGGAACAAATATACCGGGGAGTCCCACATACCCCTCTCCCGTCCCCCGACGGAAAGGGGATGCGTAATTGTCATTTTTCCCAGCGACAAAAAAAAAAGGGTTCCGTACCCAAAGGGTAAAACGGGACCCTATTACTAAGACTTCGTTGTCTGTCTGTCTCCCTGTCTGTCTGTCTATCTGTCTGTCTGTCTGTCTGTCTGTCTCCTGGCTGTATCTCATTAACCGTGATAGCTAGAATGCTGAAATTTTCACAAATGATGTATATCCGTTGCTGCTAACAAATACTAAAAATTAAAAAAATATATATATTAAGGCTGTTTATTTATATTAATTAATTGCAAAATTGTACACTAGTAGCGCCATCTATTAGAAATAATATGCAACTTAAGTAACTCACACTTGACCACTCCTATTGTACTTTTTTCATAGATAATGGTACGGAACTCTTCGTGCGCGAGTCAACACGCACTTGGCCGGTTTTTCTTATGTCAAAAAACTACAGCACGCCAAGTAACCAGAACCTGTCAAATTGCTTTCATATATTTTCAACCTTATCACAATAGTGGAAGGTTAAATAATTATGTTCGATTGGTAAAATTAGAAAGATTCGGGTAGGTTGACCTGCAGTCTTCCTTGCCTACCTCTCCCCTACAGGGATAAAACACAGTGACAAAACTACACTTCCCTCTTAGACCCTGGGTAAAAACAGCTGGTTAAATAGCGAGACCCCTCTGAAGCCGAGAGGGTGTTAATCCGTCAATATAAATACCCATAGTCAGTGTTACGGGTATATGGCACATTTCTATAAGCTATCCATCTGTAGTATTGCGATTAGAGATCGAATTTTGACATCTATACTATATACTTAATACTAGCTTCCGCCAGCGGTTTCACCCGCTTTCCCGTGGGAATTACTGCGCGCACCCGGATAAAAAGTAGCCTATAACCTTCTTCGATAAATGGGCTATCTAACATTTTGTTGTTTGTTTGAACGAGCTAATCTCAGGAACTACTGGTCCGATTAGAAAAAATCTTCCAGTGTTACAAAGCCCATTTATCGAGGAAGGCTATAGGCTACTTTTTATCCGGGTGCGCGCAGTAGTTCCCACGGGAAAGCGGGTGAAATCCTTTAATATAAGTACCCATAGTCAGTGTTACGGGTATATGGCACATTTCTATAAGCTATCCATCCGCAGTATTGCGATTAGAGATCGAATTTTGACATCTATACTATATACTTGATATTATAAAGCTGAAGAGTTTGTTTGTTTGAACGAGCTAATCTCAGGAACTACTGGTCCGATTTGAAAAATTCTTTCAGTGTTACATAGCCGGGTGCACCGAGTAGTTCCCACGGGATGCGGGTGAAACCGCTGGCAGAAGCTAGTAATTTATTTAAACTCTAATGTCACTATCTAATCTAATGTAATGTCTATGATAGTTGTTTATGAAATCGGTGGCGAGAGCAACATACAACTAGGCTAATTTTTATCCATATGCGAGAGGTAGTTACTTCAAGACGCGGGTAACACCATGGGCGGAAACTAGTAGCTTAAACATTAAAATAAATAAATAAGCAAATTTTTAACCCGGTGCGACAATTTGTTCACTCAAAACGCGGGTAAAATAGCTATTCAATGCTGTATTCCTACAAAACAAATAGACAGAAATGAAATCTTACTTACAAAAAATATATATTGATATCTTACCAACGTTTTTCTATTTCCGAAAAACAGACAGACGGAATGATCCCATCACACTTGACAACCGTTTCCTTAATTTATTTCGTCAACACAAACCATCATTACTGAAAGAATTTTTCAATCAACAAAAATACGAACAGTTTCAGAAATAAAAGCCAAAATAAACATAAACTTTGGGCTTCCGTCTGTCTGTCAATTCAACATTTTTAGGTTAGAACTGAAAAGTTAAATATGGCGCGTAAAATTCAAAATGGCTGCTTTGACGTAGAAAGCTTGTCTATACTAATATTATAAAGAGGAAAACTTTGTTTGTTTGGTTGTAATGAATAGGCTCAAAAGCTACTGGACCGATTTTGAAAATTCTTTCACCATTCGAAAGCTACATTATCCACGAGTGACATAGGCTATATTTTATCCGGGTACGGGCAGTAATTCCCACAGGATGCGAGTGAAACCGCGGGAAAACGGCTAGTCAGAAATAAAATTGTATTGAGAGTCTAACGGCAAGTTTTTAAAGTTCCAGTTAAAGTTCTAGATAGCATATCAGACATAGTGTCATACAAATGTTTTTAATTTTGACTGCTTTTCTATGGCACTATGTGTCAGATAGTTTTATCCGGAACCCGTAAAACTGGCCGTAAATGTTTTTAATAGTGACTACTTTTCATTATCTATCAGATAGCTATTTAGCTTTATATGGAACCTGTGAAATTGGTCCTTTAAGTCTAATAAATCTATACTAATATTATAAAGCTGAAGAGTTTGTTTACTTGAACGCGCTAATCTCAGGAAGTACTGGTCCGATTTCAAAAAATCTTTCACTTTTGGGGAGCTATACTATGCCCGGGTGACTTAGGCTATAATATCCCAAAGACGTGAGTAAAACCTTGGGACACAGCTAGTCTATACTAATATTATAAAGCTGAAGAGTTTGTTTGTTTGAACGCGCAAATCTCAGGAACTACTGGTCCGATTTTAAAAATTCTTTCAGTATTAGATAGCCCATTTATTGAGGAAGGCTATAGGCTTTGTATCCAGGTGCGCCGAGTAGTTCCCACGGGACGCGATTGAAATCGCAGGAAACTCTAGTAATTAAATAAAATCTTAACCATCTCATAACATGGTATTATAAGCTCCCGCAAAAATATCTTCGGTACAAAAACCAACCATTTAAACTTCGCAAGTATTATTAAGCAATAAAACCCCTGATAAACAGCAGTTGCTGAGAAATTCACACACATACCGACATGCACGCACAATGGTCTGACAACTGTATGCGGTTTAGGAGATGCGTGGGCGCAAACGGATAAACTCGTTATGTTAAGGGGGAGAGCTTATTTTTATGAAACGTTTTGATGATTGGCTCATTGATATAAATTTTGTAAAGTCTGACAGTCTGTCTAAGAAGAGCTCGTGGTCAAGTAAAAGCCACGAAGATCGATCTATTACAAGGTTACCCAACGCTTGGCGCTGCCAGTCCATGAACAGGTGACCATCTTTGTCAGATAGACCAAATAGGCTGTCGCTCCATGTGGCACACTGGTACTCAGCTGCATCCAGTTAGACTGGAAGCCGACCCCAACATAGTTGGGAAAAGGCTGATCTGACTTCCTCAACCCAGTTACCCGGACAACCCGATATCCCTTGGTAAGACTGGTTGTCAAACTTTCTGGCTTCTGACTACCCGTAACGACTGCCGAAGATGTTCAAATGACAGCCGGGAGCCACCAATTTATCATGCCCGGGAGGCATGATAAATTGGTGGCTCCGGAAAACGCGGAAAACTCGTTATGACAAGATGGTCACACATCCACGGACCGTCCGCGCCAAGCGTTGCTTAACCTTATGATCGATCGATCCGCGCGGCTTTGACTTAGCCACGAGCTCTTCTTACTCTTCGAAACGGGCCCTCAATATAATAAAATATAGTCTGAAGTGCTTCCCCTTAAGCTCTGAAGGTAAGTAACAAAGTTGTGAATAAATAACTTAATTCTCTCAGTATTGAGCTCTTTACGATTATACTCCTGTGCCCGAAAGGGTCCTATTAAGTCCTTTGGTGTAGAGAGAGTCAGCAACCCCCAGCGAGGCCCACTAGGACCAGAGCTTGCTGGGGCTGCGGGATTGTTCGCGCAAGTTACCGCGGCCCTGGCACACAGAGGGCTCAAGAAGGAACACGGTGGGTTTTAGTCAGTAAGAGACTGACACTCCCTCACGCTGTCACCCACAGCGGGAGGGGCCATCTGATGATTGTCCCATAAAAAAGGTGCTTAAGTTACGATAAAGTTTAATCTTCTTCTTCTTATATCACTCGCTGCAGGTTTAATCACCTAACAAGTGCTATATAGTGTCAGAGTTTTCTCAACTCCTGACGGCCTCTGACGTGGAATTGTAACAACGACTGCTACTGAGTAGCATTCGGGGACGCTTTACGTGCCCTCCCAGGCACAGGGGTGTCACACCGACAACAAACAGACCCCGGGCTGCTTTGTGAAAGTTTCTTACATCGAACAAGCTATTTCAGCCCGACACAGAAATCGAACCCGGGATCACGTGTACGGCAGTCGCGCTTTTGACCACTGCGACCAACGGAGCAGGTTATAAGAATATGATTTATTTGACGTTGAAATAACAGAGAATGGAATTCCTCCACTGATTAGTTTAAATTACATCATTTGAGATTCAGCTCTCCGTTGAGGCTATAGTGTGACTAATTTTATTAATATTTTTATATGTAGTAATGTTAATAAGGTTAAGCAACACTTGGCGCGGTTGGTCCGTGGATGGGTGACCATCTTATGAGGAGTTCCTCCGTGTTTTAGCAGGCACGCTAAATTGGTGGGTCCCGGCTGGCATTTGAACATCTTTGGCAGTCATATGAAGACCAGTCTTACGAAAATGTATCGTGTTGCCCGGGTGACTGGGTTGAGGAGATCAGACAGGCAGTCGCTTCATGTGACACAATGGTACTCAGGTGCATCCAGTTAGACTGGAAGCCGAACCTAACGCTTACGGCACAAAGTTTCACAGGTTCCAGATAAACTTCTAGATAGCTATCCAACAGATAGCGGCATGGAGAAGTATTCAAATTAAAAACATTTCTTTGGGATCTTTATCTGGAATCTATTAACGGGCCCTTAATGTTATAACATTAAAAGTTTTTTTGTTCTATAAATCAAATAACTTAACTATTATCTTGTGATGACATGTGTACTATAATTAATTAATTAATTACTTCAATTAATTAGCGTGGAGCATGCGGCCGGCGGCACGCTTATCAGTGGGACATTCATTTTAAGACAGGTTTTTTGTACACTTGCGATTTTGCGACAAAATAGATACCAACATTTTATCTGTAGACGCACTTTAATTTTATTAATTACTTAAGTAGACTTTAACCATTTATTTTTTAAGATACTTCACAATTTCAATAAAATATTGTACCTATATTCTTGTGAAATATCGTAGAAATGCTATGTTCTTCAAGAGTATTAAGGCGCGGCCCCACGGCGGTGCACGCTGTGCACGGACACGCGGCGCATTTTAGCTGCGTGTATTCATTTGTTTGACAACGTGGGTCTACGTTTCCACTGGAATACACGAATATGACACACGACTATGTATAGCGTGGCACGGCGCACGGAGAGGCTACGCTGCGATAAGTGAGCTGTACGTAGTCGACGGTCATATTCGTGTATGGAGTACACCCACGTGGAAACGTAGACCCACGTTGACAGCGTTGAGCTATGTAACCGCCTATTCGAGCAAGCCACGCATGTATCAATGACGTCAATTCGTGCGTAGCCTCTCCGTGGGTTGCAGTGGACACAACCACATACATTTTCTTCCAAAGCGAAGCTTAATACACGTGCGTAGTCTCTCCGTGCAC
>NWSH02000531.1:3022619-3032651 GCA_002382865.2 Heliothis virescens | reverse complement strand
GTGCACGGGCACGCGGCGCATTTTAGCTGCGTGTATTCATTTGTTTGACAACGTGGGTCTACGTTTCCACTGGAATACACGAATATGACACACGACTATGTATAGCGTGGCACGGCGCACGGAGAGGCTACGCTGCGATAAGTGAGCTGTACGTAGTCGACGGTCATATTCGTGTATGGAGTACACCCACGTGGAAACGTAGACCCACGTTGACAGCGTTGAGCTATGTAACCGCCTATTCGAGCAAGCCACGCATGTATCAATGACGTCAATTCGTGCGTAGCCTCTCCGTGGGTTGCAGTGGACACAACCACATACATTTTCTTCCAAAGCGAAGCTTAATACACGTGCGTAGCCTCTCCGTGCACCGCCGTGGGGCCGCGCCTTTAGGCGGTCACTAGACTTAGAACAATAATGTATTTTTTTTTTCCGCCAAAAATAATTGCACAATTTTCAATATTGACTCTAAACGTGAAGTACAAAATATCGTAATATGTATTACGCAATTTTACTGTAGACCCAGGGACCGCCGTATACTAAGTACTTTGGTAGTTAAAGTTTAACAAGTATTTTTTTATTGGAATTAAGACGCATTTTAAATAGTAATACCTCGTCAAAAAGTACATGCGACAAAATAATCGTCAGTCACTCAGTCGCAAAGTCGCGCGTACACACACGGCCTAACATCACGACCTGCCGTTAATAGGTCACACATTGTCGTGAGAAATGTAAACAGGAGTAGAATAATTATCATATATTTTATAATTATACTGTACAGTACAGCACGTCAAGCTAGCACAGTCGGTCAAATTTCTTCAATAGAATTTCAACCTTATCACAATAGTGGAAGGTTAACGTTCGATTGGTAAAATTTGACAGATTCGTATACGTTGACCTGCTGTCGTCTGTACTACATGCATACAAATATCTTACAATAGATATTCTATCTTGAGTCATACTATCTTGGATTCCTAGGTCACTTAAGATGTGGTGGGTCCCGGCTGTCATTTGAACATCTTTGGCTGTCGTTACGGGTAGTCAGAAGTCACGAAGTCTGAGAACCAGTCTTACCAAATGGTATCGTGCTGCCCGGGTGACTGCGTTGAGTAGATCAGATAGGCACTCGTTCCATGTGGCACATAAGTACTCGGCTGCATTCGGTGAGACTGAAAGCTACCAGCTTCTTAAGTACAGGGTGGGTTCGTTTCCAGGCAAGTTTTTTAGTCAAAATGGTACTTTTATAAGTCATACAAAGGAGTTCGTTGCGCCACTTTTTCTGCCCAGCAAAAACGCGTACGAATTGGTGAAGGGTGACGTTCGAAAAGTGCTGTTTCCAGCCTTCTTTGAATAAATGCTTTTTGATTCCTTTTTTTTGATTTGTTTATCTTTATTTTAATAGTAACTCTAGTTATACCTTATTTTATGTATATTAAATTAACATCTATAAAGTCCACAACTACAAATCTGGGGTCAAAAATCGATAACAAAAAAATATTTTTATCGATAAACCGATCTATCGATACAAGTCCCATCCCTACCGTGTCAATATTGACTCTATTCACTGTCACGTCACTTGTAAACATTGAAGAGTATACGTATACGTCCTATCTAAGTTATCGACTATCATGGTGTCGGCAGGTCAGGAAGTATTCCAATTTAATAGTTGTTAGTAAATCTATCATCTGCCTAGCCTTTTCCCAACTATTTTTGGGGTCGGCTTCCAGTCTAACCGGATGCAGCTGAGGACCAGTGTTTTACATGGAGCGACTGCCTGTCTGACCTCCACAACCCAGTTACCTGGGCACCTGGCACCCCTTGGTAAGACTGGTCGTCAGACTTTCTGGCTTCTGATTGCAAATAAAAATAAGAAAAAAAAAATGTGTAATGAAGTAGTTAATATCTAGATATATTATTAAAACGCAGAGTTTTTGTTGAATTCACTAATCTCAAGAATTCATCGTCTACCAAGCCTTGTTTTTTTTGTAAACTACATGTATTGATTTTGTATAGAACTGGTTCTTCAAACCATACAGACAGAATTGTGTTGCTGGGGAGTTTGGTCCACCATTTCTTCGGGCGGGACGGGCGTTTTTGGAGGCCGTCTAATGTATAAACTTGACCTTCAAAAAGTGCTGATTTTCAGCCTACTTTGAATAAATGACTTTTCATCTCAATCTCATCTTCATCCTTTTTCCCAACTTCGTTGGGGTTGGCTTCCAATCTACCCAGATGTAGCTGAGTATACCAGTGTTTTACACGGAGCGACTGTCTATCTGACCGCCTCAACCCAGTTACCCGGGCAATCCGATACATTTTCGTAAGACTGGTTGTAAGAATTTCTTGCTTCTGACTACCCGTAACGACAAATGATAGCCGGGACTACAATTATTGTGCATTCCAAAGCATGGAACAACTCATGAAAAGATGGTCACCCATACAGACTGACCGGGCCAAACCTTGTTTAACCATATGATCCACGCGGCTTTGACTTAACCACGAGCTCACTTTATGATCGATCCGCGTGGCTCTGACTTAGCCACGAGCTCCGTCTACTCAGGAATTACTGGTCTGATTTAAAGTTTCGTTGCTATTCAGCCCATTTATTGAGAAATATAGTTTTCAGTCTTACCTATTGTCTCTGTCACCGGAAAATAACAAGAATCGTATATTTATAAATTTCCTAGGAAATTTATAAACTTCCGTAGGATTCTAAACGGGAGACAAATTGTATTATTTTACGTCCTTATTTTCGTAAATTTATCAATTTCCGATGTCACACGGTAAATTTATAAACCAACGGATATCTATTCGTAAGATTCTAAATGGTTTGACCAATCACAGAAGCTCTTTTAAATATACGCATCTTTGAAATACGTAAAATAACACACTGCTCTCTGATTGGTCAATGTTCACAGCGGCACTGCTTGTGTCTGTCACAGGAAAATAACAAGATCCGTAAGTTTATAAATTTCCTAGTAAATTGATAAACTTTCGTAAGATTCTAAACTGGAGATAAATTTTATTATTTTACGTTCACATTTTCGTAAATTGATAAACTTACTGAAGTCACTCGTAAAATAATAAGTAAGCACTACGCATGATCTGATTGGTTGACTGTCACGTGTCACTTCTCCTTCCTCGCGGCCGCCATTGAAGTCTATGGACACAAGCAGTGCCGCTATGAACATTGACCAATCAGAGAGCAGTATGTTATTTTACGTATATCAAAGATGCGTATATTTAAAAGAGCTTCTGTGATTGGTCGAACCATTTAGAATCTTACGAATAGATATCCGTTAGTTTATAAATTTACCGTGTGACGTCGGAAATTGATAAATTTACGAAAATAAGGACGTAAAATAATACAATTTATCTCCCGTTTAGAATCCTACGGAAGTTTATAAATTTCCTAGGAAATTTATAAATATACGGATCTTGTTATTTTCCGGTGACATGTCCATAGACTTCAATGGCGGCCGCGAGGAAGGAGAAGTGACATGTAGGTCAACCAATCAGATCATGCGTAGTGCTTACTTATTATTTTACGAGTGACTTCAGTAAGTTTATCAATTTACGAAAATATGAACGTAAAATAATAAAATTTATCTCCAGTTTAGAATCTTACGAAAGTTTATCAATTTACTAGGAAATTTATAAACTTACGGATCTTGTTATTTTCCGGTGACATATCCAATAATACGGCGATTATTCATGAAGAAAGTTCAACTATAAGGTATTTATACCCTAAGCTAGTTACTATTTCGAATTAGTGAAGACAAACAATCGATAATCCTCGTTCGATATGTCGATGTGGATTCAATTATTCATTTGTAAGCAATTAATTCTCGGTAATGTGGTTCTTTTGTTACTAATTTGTTCGTCGGAATTGGTAGCTGTGTTTTTAGTAAGAATCAATAAAGTTTACTGGATTTGTGAGAAGTTAAAATATGTAAGTGTAGTATTGTGGTTTAAGGTCAAAGAAATCATAGATGCTTTTGACGTGGAGTCGGCGCAACATTTCATGCTCAAATGGCTGAACATTTTTTGATGAAACTATTTGCATCTAATAAATATAGCTTACATACCTAAATCAGCCTTTGTATCGTCCCACTGCAGTGCTGCGGTCTCCTCTCACACAGAAAAGGATTGAGCGTTAATCACCACGTGCAAGAGATGCGGGTTGCTGATTTCAGACGTAATACTCCAGGGGGTGTATTCCTTAAGTGTGTCACTCGTATGAAAATTTTATGAAAATTGTATGGCAATAGCAGTTTTAGCCTTATCGGTTATTCTGTTACTATTAAAAGACCAATCGTTTTCCAATGACATGCCATTGGTCTGTCATCTGCAATGTCATCTGTCATCTGACAGTACATTACTAGTACGATTTTTATTCACATTAAAATGTTAACAGAATAAGCAATAACGCTTCAATCGTATTGGAGTTGTAATTGGGTAATTGGGTCTCATTGTAGTGATAATTGGTTGTTGCTTAAATTTATGAAAGTGAATCAGGGCCCAGGTTGTGGCAACTTTGAGGTTGTCTCGAAATGTTTTCCTTAGATATCCTTACATACTAAGAATAACACATAGGCTACTTATTATTGAGATGCGCAAATTAGTGCCTTGAGGGTGAAACCGCTTGCGGTAATTAGAAAAATAGGTGATAGATGATAAATTCCATTGACCTAGGTCGATTGTCCTACCAATCACTCCCTGACTCGGGCTGCTTTGTGAAAATTTCTTCAAACCCACAAAGCCATTTCGGCCCGAGCGACCAGACCCGAGACCCCATGCTCATCATCTGCCTAGCCTTTTTCCAACTACGTTGGGGTCCAGACTAACCGGATGCAGCTGAGAACCAGTGTTTTACATGGAGCGACTGCCTGTCTGACCACCACAACCCAGTTGCCCGGGCAACCCGATACCCTTCGGCGAGACTGGTTGTCAGACTTTCTGGCTTCTGACTACCCATAACGTCTTCTAAAGATGGTCAACTGACCGCCGGGACCCACCAGTTTATCGTGCCTTCCGAAACGCAGAAGAACTCATTATGACAAGATAGTCACCCATACACGGACCGCCCGAAACTAAAAAAAGTCTTGTCAATCGGTCAGGCGGCCATTTTGTAAAATGAATGTCAAATACCATACGTGGTGAACTCATTAGTATTATTGTGTTGTCAGTAGAAAAAAAGAATGAAAATAAAAGACTTTTGGAATGGAAGTGTCGTGCGGCGTTAATGCGGGTGTCACGAACGCTTATTGGCTCTACGGAGTGGTAGTGATGTAGTTATGTTTTATCGATAAATTGTATTAAATATTTTTTTTCTTGTTTTGGGATCAAAATATATTTTTTTTTTTATGTTTTGTAAAAGAAAACAAAAAACCATAGACGGTTTTTTTATTTAAAATATTTTTATACAGCTATTTTTTATAGTGATCTTTGATTAAGTACGCGTTTTTTTACCAAAGATATTTCTGACAGTACATGCCATAGAATCAATCTTTGGAACTTTACTTTGAATTCGCAAAAATACCACCAAATATTTAATTTAAAAAAAAGCACGTACTTATATCTTTACAAGCTTATTTTGTACAATATTAGTAGTATACATATATCTCAAAGCATTAGTTCCTTGTGTATTTGTTCCAAAAGCCGCACTGTGTGGTCGGGGCTAAGTGTTTTTAATTACAATTGATCCCGTTCTAGCTCAAGTGCTTGTCTAAATTGGTAATTAACGAGGGTATTAGTTTCTATCTATGTACTAAGTTTTGTACGGACTAACTAACTACTTATAGTATTTAATTTAATAAATTATTTGTTTGTCTTTCTCACGCTCGCTTGCTCCCTAAAGACCCGTTTACACATTGCGATTTCATTGCCCGTTGCTTGCTATATAATTGCTGCAAGATGCTACTTGCACTGTATAAACGTAAACGTGCAATAGGTAAATGGTCGCCTGTCAAATATTCCTGCAATAAAATGGCAAGCAACGGGCAATGAAATCGCAATGTGTAAATGGGCCTTAAGTTCTGTTCATCTCTTGCGAATTTGCTAAATTATTCTTCTTATCTCACTCGCTGCAGGTTTAATCACCTAACAAGCCCTATTGTCAGAGTTTTCTTAACTCCTCACGGCCTCTGACGTGGAATGGTAACAACGACTGCTACTGAGTAGCATTCGGGGATGAATTTGCCAATTTGTTAGGTATTTTTAATTTAGTTTTTTTTTTACCATATTTTATCTTTCTGCGCGATGTAAAACAAGCAGGTACAGACAACGGCAGGTCAACGTATACCAATCTGTCAAATTTTACCAATCGAACATTAACCTACCTCCATGGTGATAAGGTTCAAAATCTATTGTAGAAATTTGACAGACTGTGGTAACTTGATGTGCTGTTGTCTGTACGTTGGTAGTAAGTAATAATGAATAAACAAAAAATGTAGTCTGCGTCCATGCCAAACATTTTGTCGATAAAAATGTAAACTTTTTTTTATTCGTATTTATTTACATTTATCTTATTAACCTAAAATAAACTTAGTATAAACACGTATTTAAAAAAAAAACTTACACTTTAGTAGTCTTAAATGTATGCCTGCTCAGTGCTCATTTATCGATACTCGTAGCACAGCCCTAGCACTACAAATATTGACGTATCGATCGTCCACTAGAGTGCAGCGAACATCACATTTCGAGCCTGTAGTGTAGAAAGCTAATAGATGACGTAGACAGTCACACAATCAAGTGTAGTTTGAACTTATTGGTCTAATAGCATGGGGTCTCGGGCAAGAGCTCATGGCTAAGTCAAAGCCGCGCGGATCGTTCGATCATAAGGTTAAGCAACGCTTGACGCGGTCGGTCCGTGTATGGGTGACCATCTTGTCATAACGAGTTCTTCCGTGTTTCGGAAGGCACGATAAATTGGTGGGTCCTGGCTGTTATTTGAACATCTTTGGCAGTCGTTACGGGGAGCCAGCAACCAGAAAGTCTAACAACCAGTCCAAGGCGTTGACAGAGTAACTGGGTTGAGGAGATCAGATAGGCAGTCGCTCTATAACAAACTGGTCTCACTCAGCTGCATCCAGTTAGACTGGAAGCCGACCCTAACGTAATTGGGAAAAGGCTAGGCAGGTGATGTTTATAATATTATAATAGTCAAAATTATATATTGAAAATGGGCTAATTAAATTAGTACTTTTTCACATCAATTAAATTACACAGCACCCCGAAATGATCGATCAATCCTTTCGGCTTTGACTTNGTTGGGAAAGTAGGCAGGTGATGATGACTTATTTGTTTAAAATCTATGCTGTAATGTTATTAAATAACGTATGTCGACTCTATATTTATAACTATCACTTTCTGAATTTTATAAGTAGCTTTTGTGAAAAAAATATTAATCTTCAGAGACACGTCTCGCCTCAGCTTCATCATAGCGTAGTATCTATTAATTAAATAATCGGTGTTCATATTTGCTCATAAAATTATCTATCCACTAGACGTTTTCCCGCGGTTTCACTCGCATCCCGTGGGAATTACTGCCCGTACCCGGATAAAATATAGCCTATGTCACTCGTTCGAATGGTGAAAGAATTTTTAAAATCGGTCCAGTAGTTTTTGAGCCTATTCATTACAACCAAACAAACAAACAAACAAAGTTTTCCTCTTTATAATATTAGTATAGATTAACAAAAACCACTCGAAAATTCATTCAGTACTTTACGAGATAATCGCAAAAAAAGACAGCCGCGTCGCAAAGAATTTTACAATCAATGTAGAAAATAAATCAGACTACCTTCGATAGCCCTATAAAGTGAAACTGTGAACTAACATACAAATCGTTTGTTTATGTATAAATATGTAATAAAAACACATTTGGATGCATCAATAAGAGCCGAGATTTGAATATTTTAATTAAATATCTTTTTTAGGGTTCCGTACCCAAAGGGTAAAATGGAACCCTATTACTAAGACTTCGTTGTCTGTCTGTCTCCCTCCACGCTGTATCTCATTTACCGTGATAGCTAGAAAGCTGAAATTTTCACAAATGATGTATTTTCGTTGCCGCTATAACAACAAATACTAAAAATTAAAAAAAGTAAAATATTAAGGGGCGTCCCCATAAAATAAACGTATGAAACCGCAAATAATAAGTTTGTTATTCATATATTTGTATGAAAAACAAAGTTATTTTTTGCTGCCCGGAAAATGTTTGTATTTTGGCTAGTTGTAGATAATAGATCTATACGTTAATTTTTCATAGATAATGGTACGGAACCCTTCGTGCGCGAGTCCAACTCGCACTTGGCCGGTTTTTTATGAACAACCTCGTTAGTGATGTATCAAGTCGTACTCGAGATGAAAATAAGTTGTATTGGTTAAATAATATTTATTAATTAAGTTTTATTGGATGAATTTGATTTGTTTTGTATATTTTTAACCTACTTTTAATAAAGAAGGTTCTCAATTTGGTTGTTTACATTGATCGATTGCCTTATTTTTTCTATTATAGATTAGAACTTCCTAAAATATTGAAAACTAGAAAAAATCACGGCTCTATAAGTCGGAGGCAAAATGAATACAGATCTAGCTTTAAGGCACCGACTTCTAGAGCTTATATTAACGTATTTTTTGCTTTTTTATATTTTTGGAAGCCGATTTATTTCTTTAAGTACTGAAATAAATAAAAACCGGCCAAGTGCGAGTTGGACTCGCGCGCGAAGGGTTCCGTACCAAGCGGCAGTTCCACGCTTGAGTAACAGATGGCGTTGTATACAAATTGCACTGTCTTTATAATTTATTGTATGGGGACTCCCCTTAATGTATAACTTTTTTTAATTTTTAGTATTTGTTGTTATAGCGGCAATGAAAATACATCATTTGTGAAAATTTCAGCTTTCTAGCTATCACGGTTAATGAGATACAGCGTGGAGACAGACAGACAGACAGACAACGAAGTCTTAGTAATAGGGTTCCATTTTACCCTTTGGGTACGGAACCCTAAAAAAGATATTTAATTAAAATATTCAAATCTCGGCTCTTATTGATGCATCCAAATGTGTTTTTATTACATATTTATACATAAACAAACGATTTNACGAAGTCTTAGTAATAGGGTTCCGTTTACCCTTTGGGTACGGAACCCTAAAAAATTGATCCAAAACAATTGATAAAAGTTTAATTGCAAAAATATGAGAGGTTGATTGCTAAGTGGCACAAAAACTGGGTAAACCCGCGAAACACAACTAGTCAATACTATAATTGATTAAATTAAAAGTTAGCCGCCTAAACCATAAATAATGAACCTCTTGATGACTCTCAAACAAGGTGCCATAAACTGAGATTTAATTAAAATATTTAAATTTAACTATCTATATTGACGCCTTCGAAATGATTTTTTAACTATTTATAACATAAATTACATGATTATTATGATGTTTAATAAAATAATTAGATATATTAAGGTTTTTTAAACCTACTACTGGTATAATGGCCTCCAAGGCCGATTGTCAGCCACGGCGGCTGTTCTCATATAAGGATCAGCCAGCTGCGCAGAACATATTATAGAGCAGGCACATTTGCTGTGACACAGGTGCACTCCCTATTCCCTCACTCTCATAACCCGATGGGACGGCAATCCGACACTACCGGAGAGATCAGGCGCTGGACGACATTAACGTGCTCTCCGATGCACGGGTGTATCAATCACGAACATCCAACTCCGGGCTGCTTTGTGAAAGTTTCTAAAACCAGAAAAGCGATTTCGGCCCGTCCCGGAATCAAACCCGAGACCTCGTGCACAGCAGTCGACTATCCGGCTTAGTAGCGGATTCGCCCTAATTTCGTCCGCCCGAATCGGGCGAATGAACTATTTTCAATTTTGAATATTTTTTAGGGCCGGTTTCGCCCGATACAAATTTAATAGCGGGCGAATCAGGTTAAGCAGAATTCAGTAATGTACTATTCGCCCAAATTCCATTATACCTCAAAAAATAACAATTATTTAATATTAAAATGTGATTTTTT
>NWSH02000531.1:2983864-3022174 GCA_002382865.2 Heliothis virescens | reverse complement strand
AATAATACGGTCGAATTGAGAACCTCCTCCTTTTTGGGAAGTCGGTTAAAAAATGTATTGTAAGTAACAATTGTGTACGCAGTTGTACTTTTTTTATAAAAATTCACATTTTAATATTAAATAATTGTTATTTTTTGAGGTATGGAATTTGGGCGAATAGTACATTACTGAATTCTGCTTAACCTGATTCGCCCGCTATTAAATTTGTATCGGGCGAAACCGGCCCTAAAAAATATTCAAAATTGAAAATAGTTCATTCGCCCGATTCGGGCGGACGAAATTAGGGCGAATCCGCTACTAAGCCGACTATCCGACAACTAGACCAACGACGCAGTTACTACTGGTATAACCAAGGTTAGAGGTAGTTATAAACATTCAAATTTATTCAAACATCATCTGCCTAGCCTTTTCTCGACTACGTTGGAGTCGACTTCCAGGCAAGTCAAATTGTGAGTCCTGGCTGTCATTTGAACATCTTTGGCAATCGTTACGGGTAGTCAGAAGCCAGAAAGGCTGACAACCAGTCTTACCAAAGGGTATCGAGTTCCTAGCTAACTGGGTTGAGTAGATCAGATAGGCAGTCGCTCCATGTAGCACACTGGTACTCAGCTGCATCCGATTAGACTGGAAGTCGACCCCAATATAGTTGGGAAAAGGCTAGGCAGACAAAACTTCTTCATATGAACTTAAGATCCTAATCATCATCTCCCTGCCCTTATCCCAATTTATTTGTGGTCGGCGCAGCATATTTTCTTCTTCCATTCTCTTCTATTTGCCGTCATCTCACAAGTAACATTCTTCCAAATCCATCCATGGTTTCTTTGGTCGTCCTCTTCCGCAATATCCATCTACATTCATGCTCAAAACCTTCCTCACAACATGATCCTCACTTCTCCGCATCACATGCCCATACCATGCCAGCCGGTTTCCGCATAATTTTTTTTAACTTAGATCCTAATCTGTTTATATATATTTCTATTCTCTCGTCTGACTGTCAAGCCGATCAGATATAGAAGAGTGATTTATGTAGCAAATTCATCTTCTACGACAAATAGACCCACTGTGTTAGTAGATAGTGCCTAATTATACGGAGAGGAGTATAGTGAGGGGGTATAGTCGATAATATTATGTCGATGTAATATAAACTTGTAAAGACGGCTTAAAAAAATGTTTTTTAATTGTATATTTTGCAATAAATAGCAACAGTGTTACTCATTGGAAAGACAGGGGTTATGTGATAAATAAACTAGCACTAAAGACCTTCTACTCAAAAAAAATCTTGATCAGTAAAGGGGTGTTCATGTAACCGGTGAATGGATCGATACTAATTTTATAAAGCTAAAGTGTTTGTTTGTACGCGCTAATCTCAAGAACTACTGGTCCGATTTGAAAATTTCTTTCAGTGTTAGATAGCCCCTTTATCGAGGAAGGCTATAGCCTACTTTTTATCCAGGTGCGCGGAGACGTTCCCATGGGATGCGGATGAAACCGTCGGCGGAAGATAGACCAATTATAATTTTTTTGCAGTCAGTCAAAAATGACTACGTATTTCACATAAAAAAACGATCAATATATTTTTTACGTTTGCAGTTTGTGATTGCCGCATATAAAGCTTGCATAATATTTATTAGTATTTAGCAGATGCCTCGGAATGTAGTCTTGTGAAGCAAAAACAGGTTTGATCTACTCCAACGAAGGTACTTTGTTGCATGCAATAGATTATCTTGATGGTAGTAGGTACTCTCTGAATGAATGAAATAATTTGAGAATTAGTCTGTACAGACAACGGCAGGTCAACGGATACTAATCTGTCAAATTTTACCAATCGAACATCTACCGTCCACTATAATATTGTGATAAGTTGAAAATCTATCGCAGAAATTTGATAGATTGTGGTAACTTCATGTGCTGTCGTCTGTACCAATATCATGAAGAGGAAAGGTTTATTTGTTTGAGAACTCTATCCCCGAGTAACATAGGCTATATTTTGTCCGGGTACGGGTAGTAGTGCTCAAAGCACGCGGGTGAAACCGCGGGAAACAGCAAACTAGCCGTTTCTCGCTGTTTCGCATGTCCCAGTGGAACTTATTATTACTAAAAACTTAAAACTAAAAACGTAGCTTTTTATTAGATTTTTTTTTCTAAATCTGTTCAGTAGATCTAGAGATTACCCCCTAAAACATCAAAAAATTAAGTAACAAGTTTAAAGATATTTTTCAAAATACTGTAAAAATAATGTAGCTTGCAGAAAAAGACAAATTATCTTAAATATTTAGAACCACCCAAGACACAAAAAATAATACAATTAACTTTAATTAATAAAAACACAAAAAAATATATCGATATCACAAGTGCCTACATGTCCCATCCCTACGATCGAGTAGCAACACTGCACAGTGCCGATAGCGTGTTCAAATAGTGATGTGCATACAATCTGCATAATTACCACTTTGGACAAAGTGGGTGCCGTCTCGCTTAGTTTCGGTTCGATTCCCGGCGGTGGTTAAAATTTAATTATCTGGAACCATTGTTCCGAGTTATGATAGTAGCTAGCTGCGGAAATCAATATTCTGTCTAATTCTTGATTTGCTTACTAGAGATAGAATTTTGACATTAGCCCCATACAAGTAATGCCAAATTCCTATCTCTGGTAAGGAAATCCAGAGATAGATAGGTTATTGGGAATGGCCGTTAGAGAATAATGGAGTCTAAGTTTTTAAGTTCGCCAGCACATCAACCTACCTCAATCTGTCTTTCTTCAATGGATTTTCAACTTTATCACAATAGTGGAAGGTTACTTAATGTTCGATTGGTAAAGTTTGATAGTTGCGGGTAGGTTAACCGGCTGTCGTAACCTAAAAGTATTCAGAATCAAAATCACACCGACTTTTATTATCTGTCTAGCCTTCTCCCAAATATGTTGGGGTCAACTACCAGTCTAACTTTATGCAGCTGAGAACCAGTGTGTCACATGGAGCGACTGCCTATCTGATCTCCTCAACCCAGTTACATAAGCAACCTGATATCTCTTCGTAAGACTGGTTGTCAGACTTTCTGGCACCTTTTTACCCCTAACGACTGCTATGGTCACCCATCCACAGAGAGACCGCACTAAGCGTTGCTTAACCTTGTGATCGACCGAAACTTTATTACGAGTTCTTCTAAAAGATTGTGAGAGACACCGCAGGCAACACATCATCATCTGCCTAGGCTTTTCCCAACTATATTGGGGTCAGCTAGCAGTCTAACTGTATGCAGCTGAGGACCAGTGTGCCACATGGAGCGACTGCCTGTCTGATCTCCTCAACCCAGTTACCCGGGTAACCCAATTCCCCTTAGTAAACTTTCTGGCTCCTGTTTACCCGTAACGACTGCCAAAGATGTCCAAATGACAGCCGGGACTCACCAATTCAACTTGCCTGGAAGTCGATTCCAACATTGTTGAGATAAGGCTAGGCAGATTATGTTTAAATAATTTTGTAAGCTTGTTCTTGTAACGACTGCTATGGTCACTCATCCACAAAGAGACCGCACTAAGCGTTGCTTAACCTTCAGATCGAACAAAACTTTATAACGAGCTCTTTGAAGGTGAGAGACACCGCAGGCAAAACCTATATCTAGATTTTCCCTATTTTCAGTTGTTTGTTTATCATCAAAACATCAGATTTGAATATAAAAGTGTTCCTAAAATTGCATTTTGTCTAGACGGGACGCGAAAACGCTATCGGATTCAATTTCCTTAGAAAATTGAGATTTTTGAAACGCAAATTAACTTGATGTGGTTTACTTGAACACCTAAAGTGTTAAGTTTACACCTCTTTTCAGTTTAGGGAAATATGTATTGGTTCAAAATGCAGTTTAAAGGATTTTTTAATGCCTAGGTACTTACGCTGGATATTTTTATAACCTATCCAACCGGTGTTTTGGGATGAAAGATGTAATTTTGACAAATAATAAGCTCCATTAATTTACTAGCGACCCGCCCCGGCTTCACACGGGTGCAATGCTGATGTATTTGTTATTGTTCCAGGACAACATATATCTTACATAAGCATACTAATAATCGAATGTCGATGATACTACTATGTTCCAGGACTGCATAAAATGTTTGAAGTACATCCCTCGGGACGCGCGTGAGACCGCGAGGAACTGCTAATTCCGATTATCAGACTTACAGGCTTTTATTTGATATCGTTACGCAGTCACTCCAAGTGGCACACTGGTACCCAGCTACATCAGGCTAAACTGGAAACCGACGCCCTCGTAGTTAAGGAAAAGGCTAGACAGATGATATAAAATTCCACCAAAATCAATCTAATTAAACGACATTTTACCTTGAAAACGTAACCGTTATTTCACCAGTTAAATTTAACTAAACTCTGACACGTCATGATTCGTGGGAAAATAAATATTTGATATTATCGTCACACGAATAAATCAAATATTAGTGTATTAGTATTATCATAAGCAAACAGAACGTCAAGATAAAGTTTTTTACGAAGGTTAATAAAGGTAAACTTAGATATAACTTAGGGTTATCTAAACTGCCTCGTTGGTCTAGTGGTCGCATAGCCGACTGCTGTGCACGAGGTCTCGGGTTCGATTCCCGGGACGGGCCGAAATCGCTTTGTGGGTTTTAGAAACTTTCACAAAGCAGTCCGGAGTTGGTAGTTGATGATTGATTCACCCGTGCATCGGAGAGCACGTTAATCGAAGTCCTGCGCCTGATCTCGCTCCGGTGGTGTCGGATTGCCGTCCCATCGGGTTATGAGAGTGAGAGAATAGGGAGTGCACCTATGTCTGCGCAAATGCTTGTGCACTATAATATGTCCTGCGCAGCTGGCTAATCTCCTCATATGAGAACAGCCGCCGTGGCCGATAATCGGCTAGGACGCCATCATCATCACTTAGATATAACTTAGGCTTATCTAAACTATTCTTAGTATAAAACTAGCTGTTTTCCCGCGGGTTCACCAGCATCCTGCTTCCCGTAGCCGGATAAAATATGGCCTATGTTACTCGCGGATAGTGTAGCTTCCCAACAGTGAAAGAATTTTTCAAATCGATTCAGTAGTTTCCGAGCCTTTTAAGGTTAAATTAGTATAGACTAGCCCTTCTCCGCGTTGTCACCTGCTAACTACTTTTCGCAACCGGATATTTTTATAGTGCAATAACTATAGAAGGGATTTTTAATAAAAATGATTATTTTTCCAATTACGGAATATTTTATTCAGTTTATCTATTTATTTTGACTTTCTAGATATATTAGAATGTTTAGACTTAGCCATACCTGTTTATCCTAAAGTGTGCGCATTTATATCAGGATCAACTAGTTTGGCCTAGCCTGAACTGGTATATCCTATCGGGCTTAGGATAAACTAGTTTTGCCTAGGCCATACTAGTTAATCCTTTTGCTTATAGGAAGAATTAGTTTAACCTAGGCAAAACTAGTTTGTCCTGAAATCGGGTTTGGCCGGTAGTATATCTAAAGACAACTATCTAACCGAATGCGGCAAGTGCTACCTTCGATATGCGGGTAAAACCTTACTTGCGTTTTCCATTTGTTTTATTGCATGTTACAAGGAAATTAGGGAATTATTGACTTAAGAAAAAACTCATATTCGCATTTCAATATAAGCTGTTTATGTTATTCTTGGTAATAAGATTAAAATATAATAAGAAGCTTAACTCAAAAGGTTTCTAAGTTTGATGCCCTTTCAAATAATATAACCTTTAACTAACCGTGGAATTCTTTACCTTATGGTACTAACGACAGCATATCAAGTTACTTACCACAATCTGCCTAATTTCTTCAATAGATTTTCAACTTTATCACAATAGTGGAAGGTTAATGTTCGATTGGTAAAATTTGACAAATTCGGGTAAGTTGACCTGCTGTCGTCTGTACGAACAATAGATTAATGATGACTGCCTCGTTGGTCTAGTAGTCACATAGCGCGACTGCTGTGCACGAGGTCTCGGGTTTGATTCTTGGATCGGCCTCAATTGTGGGTCTAAGAAACTTTCAAAAAGCTGCCCGGAGCCTGGAAGTTGGCCGTGCATCGGAGAGCACGTCCTGCCTGTGATGTATCTCCAGTGGTGTCGGAGTGTCGTCCCACCGCGCTAAGAGAGTGAGGGAATAGGGAGTGCAGCTGTGTCACAGCAAGTGCGCCGCTACTATAATATATCCGCAGCAGCTGGCTGATCTCCGCGATATGAGAACAGCCGCCGTGGCCGACAATCGGCTAGGACGCCATTATTATATCAACTAAATAGCAGCACCAGCGATTTCAAGAGTATCCTGATACAAAATAGCATATACTCTTCCACGATAAACGGATTTGAAAAATTCTTTCAGTTTTAGATAGTCCATTTATCGATGAAGCTACTTTTTATCCGGGTTCGCGGAGTAGTTCCCACGGGACGCGGGTGAAAACGCTGGCGAAAGCTAGTTGGTAATAAAAAATAATTGAAACGTTACGAACAAGTAACAATTAGTAAAACGATTGTGTAATTGTTCCAGTACTTTTAATTTAATGGAATGACACACCCGGTTGTAGTAACATACAATTTTTGGTCTGACCGTTTTTGGTGCACTTGACAGACGCTGCCAGTGTGTACAGACGACAGCAGGTCAACGTATACGAATCTGTCTAATTTTACCAATCGAAAATTAACCTACCTCCATTGTGATAAGGTTGAAAATCTATTGCAGAAATTTGACAGATTGTAGTAACTTGATGTGCTGTTGTCTGTACAAATAAGTCAGTCGTGCTTTGAAAACTGACAGCTGTCAAGTGCACAAAAGACGCGGTGGCATTATAGATATTTGTACTGACTGTCAAATGCACCAAAAAACGGTCAGACTTTAATATTTTATCTTAGGAATTATGAAAGTCTTAACACAAAACTTTAATAAAAGTCTAACTGCGGAATTCAATATTCTGTCTATCTCTGGATTTGCTTACTAAAGATTAGATTTTGACATTACTTGTCTGCGGCTAATGTCAAAATTCCATCTCTTGTAAGCAAATCCAGAGATAGATAGGTTATTGGGAGCGGCTGTAAAAGAATAGACAACTATGGATTCTCACGAAATCAAATAGAAATATCTACCATTTAAATATTAAACATTTGTAGACAGACCATCTCAATTGACACGCGAGTGTGAAATAGCATATTTTACAAACTATACAAATATTGAACGGTCAATGTTTACAGGCCTGAGTCCCATGGCTTTCTATAATATACAAGTGAATATTATGGCGAACATGGAAGATACTCAAATTGTTAATTACTTACAGCAATATTAAAATCTTAGTATCCCGTTTTTTCCCGTTCTCGTAGGAATTTTCACTGCTCGGCTCCTATTGATTGTAGCGTGATGAAAAGTATACTATAAACTGCTCAGGAGTATGAATAATAATTGTGCCAAGTTTCGTTAAAATCCGTCGAGTAGTTTTTGTTTCTATAACGGTTATACAGACAGACAGACAAAAATTCTACTGATTGCATTTTTGGCATCAGTATCGATCTCTAATCACCCCCTGATATTTTGGAAGTTATTTTGGAAATATATTTCATGTACAGAATTGACGTCTCTACATACAGATTTATTATAAGTACCTATATAGATTATTATATTAGTACAGAAAAATATTTTTTTTTTCAAACCAAGATAGATAAGATAATCAAAACCCAACAATATTGTTATGAACTTAAAATGAATTCGAAGATAAATTACGCGGAGTTTCCTAACAATTAATTTCCTCCCCACTTCCCAATTCCCAGTTGGAGGGGAGATTATCACAGATTTCCGCATTTCGGCTAATTAATAACAAAAGTTTGTTTGTTGGTTTGTTCTTTTTATCCAGTTGCGAAGATGAGGAAAGATTTTTCTCATAGATAATGAAGAAGTTTAGATTTATGTACTGCCTCGTTGGTCTAGTTGTCGCATGGTGTGACTGCTCTGCACCGATTCCCGGGTTGAAATAGCTTTGTATGTTTTAGAAAATTTCACAAAGCAGCCCTGAGTTTGGAAGTTGGTGATTGATACACCCGTGCATCGGAGAGCATGTTAATGTCGGTCCTGCGCCTGATCTCTCTCCGGTTGTGTCTGATTGCCGTCCTACCGCGCTATGAGAGTGAGGGAATAGGGAGTGCACCTGTGTCACAGCAAATGCGCCTGCACTATAATATGTCCTGCGCAGCTGGCTGATCTCCTTATATGAGAACAACCGCCGTGGCTGACAATCGACCTTCACTGTCTTGACATTTTGAAAAATTTAGAACCTCTTTTACTGAAGTCGGTTAAAGATCATCTCAAATCACGATAGATAGAGTGAAAACGAATGTACCCGTAGACAAGTGATATTCAACATCTTATCATTTCCTCATTTTGGGTGACAATGATAAGTCGCTGATAACAATCAGACAGATTGTGTTATGTTTTTATATGTCGTTGATTCTTATCTAATAGATAAGAGAGGTCATTGCACCCGGATTGATTGCATTCCTTTTTCGTAATGCACATTTTTTGGCGATTAATAAAATCGTACCTACGTCATTCTCATTACCTGTCTAGCCTTTTCTCAACAGAAAATTCTAAAATTGAAGTTATAGCGCTGAAAGACCATTTTTCCGCCACTTATATTTTTTGGATCCATTTTCGTAGTCAAAAGACCCAATGTCATACTTACACTTCAAGCCACGAAAAAAGACCACCTTATTTTTCAATTCTTTTTCTATCAATATCAAATTACGTATTCAAAAAACGAGTACCCATAAAAAATTCTTACACAATTGTGTTGCCACAACAACGAAAAAAAGTTACCAAATAAAAAAACTATGCTGACAGGCTTAAGAAAAACTTGAATGACATGTTTATCTCAAATCAGACGGGTCTGACCGCGTATGATAGAACTGGTTGCCTTTGCTTTATGCACCCGTCATTACGTATCATTTTAATGTAGAATTACTAGGCTGTTATTGCGGGTTTGCTTGCAATGAAAAAATTTAGAAATTTGAGTGGACATCAAAACACATTAATATTATAAACGTGAATGGTTGGATGTATGGATGTTTACTCTGTCACGCATAAATTACTGAACGGATTTTGGTGATACTCACAGGTTACTGCTTCTACTCTTTATCCAGGGGTAGGAACTAGCTGCACGTAGAATTATCAGTCTTTTACTATACATATAAATCCTACTACTAGGTTCCAACCACGGTCAATTTTATAAAGATTTTACCAAACTACTTACTATATATAGGAATTGGACCTAATACGGGGCTCATATTAAAATCCTGACATAAGTAAATCAACAGAAAAATAATTTCTTGATCCGCAGTTAGAAGTCGGCGGCAAAATACAGATAAAAGTAACATAGACACGTGTACCGCATATACGCTGGATTTCTATAAACGATCTATCCATTGATTTGCGATAAGAGATTTAATTTTTACATTAGGTCCATATCTTGTTAATTTTCAATCACAGAACCCCACCGATAGATATTATATAGAAATCAGCCAACGATAGCTTCTATGTATTGAGCGACCATCGTTTCAGCAAAAAGAATATTTCCCTCATTTTCAGCACTCGTCGCTTTTTACTGTAAAAACAATCTATAAGGTGGCAATTCTTCGAATTCAAAAATGGCTGCGCAAACAAAAGCCGTTCGCCAATCGTCGCCCATCCGATTCCATTGTTTTAAAAGCTAGCCGTATACCGCAGCTTTTCTTAATTCCACGGGGATTTAGAACGCTTTCGGAAGAATAAATAAAAATAAAATTCTGTTTATTGAGCTTTTTATTCAAGCGAGGGTTTTAAAAAGCTTGGAATAAAGTCCTTTTTAATTAAATTTGGTTTAAAAATACTTGCGGTTTTTTGGTAAGATGCGAAAGTGCTATTTTGGTAATTCTGTGCCAAGCCTTTCTCTACTATGTTAGGGTCGGCTTTCAGTCTGATGTGATGCAGCTGATTACCAGTGTGCCACATGGAGCGACTGCTTGACTGAACTCCACAACCCATCGGGTAACACGATACTTCTTGGGAAAACTGGTTATCAGACTTTCTGGTTGACCAAAGATGTTGAAATGAGAGCCGGGAGAGAATTTAACGTGCCTTCTGAAACACGGATGAACTCGCAATTTCAAGATGGTTACGCTTTCAAGGCTTAACTTTATGATCGATCTGTATTTAAAAAAACGCCAATCCGCCTTGAATAAGTAGATAATTATGACGATATCTTAAGCCTGTGTCCCCTTGTGATAGACAGTAGTAGTTATTACAATTGCACGCGTGAGTCCGTCAGGCGGAATGGACAACGTTCTGACTTTTAGACGTTAGAAGTTTTCTTATTGGACAACCAGTTTTACCAAGGGGTATCGGATTGCCCTTGTAACTGGGTTGAGGAGATCAGATAGGCTGTCGCTCCATGTGGCACACTGGTACTCAGCTGCATACAGTTAGACTGGAAGCCGACCCCATCATAGTTGGGAAAGGGCTAGGCAGATGATGTTTGGTCATGACGTTTTTGCATGGAATGCGAGATATAAGTAGATTAAAAATTTCAAAAGGTTGATGACTTTTTTTAATTATAGTTCGTTTTACGTGATATTTTTGATAATTGTGCAACGATGATACTTAATTTTGTTTAATTAGTGAATCATTTGTACCACATCGAATTTGCAATAAAAGGTTTGATTTTATCTTGATGTAGATAATAAAAACGATATGATTAATATACCGTGAAAATTTATGTGAAATATGTACTATTTATAAATATTATGATTACCTTATTTTTAACTATACTTTTTTTAAGTACGTATTTTTTACGAAAAAAAAAACTTTTTACAAAAAAACAAAACCGACTTCACAAAAAATACGGTCGAATTGAGAACCTCCTCCTTTTTGGGAAGTCGGTTAAAAAAATATGAGGGAAAAAATGTCTTATAAAAAAAGAAAAGCGTAATTTAGTTCTTATTATAGTTTAAACATGTAACATATTTTATTTTTGTTCTTTTAAAAATTGTGTACACTTAAGGCCAAATTAAGACCGCGAACGTAATGCTTATTTTAATGAATTTTATTAATATAAAAATGAAAAAATGGATAGAAACTGAAACTTGCTTTTTTTACTCGTTTAAACAAAAATGTATAGAGTTCTTACGTCTCTATGTTGACTAATTATTAAGTTATACCTATAGCGTAATGCAATATTTCACATACGCTTATTCTCATGTCAAAGCAATGAAAGTTATTCAATATATACAGTTACACAATACCTCCCTACAATTATTACAAAAACACAGACAGCCAACTTATACATTCCAACGCACCAACCAAAACAAAACCGAATATTTATCAACAAATATCTTTTTAAATTAAGCAAAACCGGGCTCAAAACTTGTATGTCGACTGTTATGTTGTAAATACGTAGTCAGTTAATTAGTGAAAGAGTTCCATAGTTACTTAAAATTGAAAACATCAATGTTATTTGACACTACTAGCAACGGAACACATGAAGTCGTTTTTAAGAACCATATTGCTTGAAAACCGATTATTTTTATCGTATTTTCTTTATGTAGTGTTATTCAAAAACTTGTTTAGAGTATAAAGGTATTACAAATATATAAATTCCTTGCTTAAGTACAGCCGAATTGTCGAAAAACAATTATATATGTAGGTAAGCATTACAATCAAACGATAAAATTTTGGGAGAATAAGAAATAAAATTAAAAATATGACTTACCTGATAGAGAAAAATGCCAAAATCACACACAGAAATACACAATACACAGAGTACACACGGCAGTATTATAGAGTACACAAAAGTACACAGGTGAACACACAGAACACACGACTGTCGCGGCCGGAGGGTGAACGGAGACTAGTCAAGAGTCCGTGGTAGTTCAGTGTTGCTACTTTATAATAAAAAGCTCCCGATAAAAGCTATGGTTAAACCGATTGTGGGAAAATGAGATCATATAAATATTATCATATTTTTTATACTGGAATAACAATTCTAATAGTTTTAGCATATTATTATTTATTAAATTGAAGCGTTTCGATAGATAAAGAACGCTGAAATAGTATTTTGTTTCTTGTAATCTTATAAGATCTTGCATGCTCATGTTTACTCATGTTGAAGAATAAATAAATCTAATCTAGTAGTAGTAGATTAGAAAATTTCGGAAAAAAATAACTTATTTCATATATACGAAGAGCAATTATGGCCACAAAACAGCATTTTGCATGTAATTAACGACCATATATTAATCTCTCGCCACTGTTTTTGCCCGGCTGTGGGCATGAAAACCAAACAAAAAATTCCATGGATATTGTTTTATTTGCACATGTTAATATACTAACTACTTGTCGAGAACTCTTAGCCAAAAAGCATGCACAAAAAATGTACCTTCGACTGTGTAAATATTAGAGATGCCACGAATATTCGGCAACTATTCGGTATTCGGCCTATTCGGCCACTTTTTTGCTATTCGGTATTCGGCCGAATAATACGTACTATTCGGCCGAATACCGAATACCAAATCATGTAAAAAAGAACACGTTATATTAGTCAAAATTGTGTATTTATTTCCAAATTACAACACTTTAGTAATTAAAATTGATCAGTGGTAAGTTGTGATGGATAAAAAACAAGCTTTTCAGCATTTTTTGGTAGCAAACGATTACGCTTTTCATCGTAATTGATACCAGCCTCAGAAAATAACCTCTCACTATACACGCTACTTCCAGGAGAAGAAAGATAAACTTTAGCAAATTTCGAAAGGTTTGGTTTGTTTTTCGTTTGCTAACCACCACTTGTAAGGATCGTACTTGTCTTAATCCCGCTACCCCCGTCAAGTATATATTTCGTGCCGAATATTCGGCGGCCGAATATTCGGCCGAATGGCTGACAACTTTGCCGAATATTCGGTATTCGGTATTCGGCCGATTCACTATTCGTGGCAACTCTAGTAAATATGCTCAATATTTAGCGTAACATGAGCTTAAAAATGTATGCACTTGTTCATGAATTAGAAATAAAACAAAACAATTTTACCGCATACTTAACCATAACAAAATTCTTAAACAAGCTTGTTACACTTAACTAAAAATTACCCACAAATCAGGGAAAATTTCTTCCACCACAACACCACACCGGCTACCTGTATCACGCACACATAAACAAAGCTTTCACACGACCCCTGTACACACGCAAGGGCGTCACTCACACAAACACAAATAGACAGGGAGAGGTAGACATTATTTCGACAAGTTAGAAAGAGATGAACGTACAGGATTTTGACGCAAGGCAGAGAAAGAAGGGTGGGCAGAATTCCAGGTTTACGATATTTGATTCATATCATTTAGTTTTGTTTCTTAGAAGCTTTCATTGATTGTATTGTTTTTGAAGTTGTTGACTTACCGCGGTCTCTTTATGGATGGGTGGCAGACTTGAATGGTGGAAGTTTTGCTGTTATGGGACTTATAGTAATTGGCTAATTAGTGTGAGGAAATGTAATTTTAATATAGGTCGGCTCTAGATATTTTTTTTTGAGGAGGGAAGAGCTCGTGGCTAAGTCAAAGCCGCGCGGATCGATTGATCATAAGTTAAGCAACGCTTGACGCGGTCGGTCCATGGATGGTGGACCATCTTGTCATGTAGAGTTCTTCCGTGTTTCAGAAGACACGATAAACTGGTGGGTCCCGGATGTCATTTGTACATCTTTGGCAGTCGTTACGGGTAGTCAGAAGCCAGAAAGTCTGACAACCAGTTTTACGAATGGGTATCCCGGGTTGCCCGGGTAACTTGGCTGTGGAGGTCAGATAGACAGTCTTTCCATGTAGCACACTGGTACTCAGCTTTATCTAGCTAGGCTGGAAGCCGACATAGTTGGGAAAAGGCTAGGCAGATGATGATCATTTGCTTTGTTTCATGAAAGTTTTCATTGACTGTATTGTTTTTGAAGTTGTTAACTTACCGCGGTCTCTTTATGGATGGGTGGTAGATTTGAGTGACGTAGGTGGAAGTTTTGCTGTTATGGGACTTGTAGTAATTAGGTAATTAAGTAATTAGTGTACGAAAATGTTATTTTGAAATGGGTTGGCTCTACATTTTTAGGGTTCGGGTCTCTGTATCTCGTGTACCATGATAGTTAGCGAGCTGCAATTTGCATTCTGTTGCCGCTTTAACAACAAATCCTAAATTCTATGATAAAATAAAAATTGTAGGGGGCTCCCACACAATATTTTTGTACGGTTTGACCACGAGTTCGACTCGCACTTGACCGGTATTTTTTTTGTATGATGAGGAGGGCTCATCAATGATAAGTTTATCAATATGGTATAGTGGGTTTGATTCCCACACGGAACAAGACAAGTAGCTCCTGGTTTTCCGATAGTTCATTTTGTCGATAGACCTGCGATTTATTAAAAGCCTTTTTTAAGTTTAAAATTATGAAAGGAATGGTTCGATAATAATATTGATCACTGAATTTAAATCATTGGGAATTGCGATTATAGATATAAAAAAATATTTTTTATTCCAATTCTTTATTTATTTGTTTTTTTTTAAGAATATTTACTTACCAAAATGTACACGCACGTATTATACAAGACTAGCTTCTGCCAGCGGTTTCACCCGCGTCCCGTGGGAACTACTCGGCGCGCCCTGATAAAAAGTAAGCCTTCCTCGATAAATGGGCTATCTAACACTGAAAGATTTTTTCAAATCGGACCAGCAGTTCCTGAGATTAGCGCGTTCAAACAAACAAATTCTTCAGCTTTACATTAATAGTATAGATTATAAACAAATATATAAAAGAGATTTTTACATTAAAACTAAAACTGCCAAGGCTAAAACTTACTGCTAGATAGTGTCAAAACTATTTATTTTTTATAATTATAAACTTAAAAAAAATTGCAACATTAATTTGTATATTTTCAGATACTTATTATAAAAAAATATATTCACATCTTTTTATCGGGAAGAACAACAACCTTAAAATCCTCAATAGGCTCTGTACGAGCCGCTAGCCCGTACAGTAGAATTGTAGTATGTTGTAATGAAGTGGTATGGTGCAGTAGACGGGATGTAGCCAGGGAATAAAACCGCTGTATTGTGTCCGTGCTACCGGAGTGAATTTATTGTTTACACTGGTTTTATAAAAGATTAACCTACATAACATCGACTACGCGTGTTAGGAAAATAGCATAATCGACGAAACAATGTAATGCTAAGTAATTAATAAAGTTAAACAATTATAATCATGTGGCGATGCTCGTACAGGCTCTTCAGAACTAGTTCTCTTTTAATCCTCTTAGCTCACAAAATAAAAAATAATAGTTCCCATACATTTTTCATGGCAATTTAAATTTTCACCATTATCCATGCGGAAAATATTGCCTTCACGAGCATATTTATACGGCAGCCATAAATTTCGACAAAATGGCTGCCCATCTGTCAAATGTCATCGCCATGCCCGCCATATTTACTATGGGAAAATGGAAAACAGAGATTTTCACGGAATATTCTGTGTAGAGCTTTAAAACTAACCGTTTCACGCTGTTGCACCCGTGTTGGTAGGGAATTACTTTCGGTATTAAGGTAAAATGTTGCCGATGGCAATCTGTAGGGTTTCACCTTTCTTCTCATCAAAGTCCATCTCAATCCGTTAAGCCGATTTTTAATGAAAGCGTAACAAAAAATTAAAAAGACCGCTTTATAAGTAGTCTTGCAATAAGTTGTAGTTTAATGAGGTACTGGCTGTTTTCCCGGGGGTTACCGAGAAAACTATTGCCTGTGCTCGTATAAAATATAGCTTTTGTTACTCGGGGATAGTCTAGCTTCCCAACAGTGAAAGAATTTTTCAAATTGGTTCAGTACTTTCGGAGACTTTATAACAAACAGCACCGTACAGCACAAATAAATAGCAAGAATGAAAGGTTTTTCAAATTGTGGTTCATGATTTATACGAAATGATGAAAAAAGTTAATAATAATTTTCAAATTTCATCTGTTTACATGAAATATCTATATGTTTATCAGGACGTTAGTATTTTTATTATGAGTTATAGAATTTCAGAGTGACCCGAATTTATGGCACTCGTGTGTAATAATAATCAGACTACAGTATTTTTTTTTTGTATGATTTTTTTTCCTCTTCAGTGTTTTCTTAAGTTGATATAAGTTATAACTTAAGTATTTAAAATATTGTTTTTTTTTTAAGTTTTTATTATTTACATTTTTTAACTATGATTATTTTCTGGCTCCTGACTACTCGTAATGACGATGACGGTCACGGAAAACGCACCCTCTGAAAAACGAAAATCTGAAATCTCGATGAAAAATTGTTCTAACACCCGAAAGAAAAAAAATCTGTAAATTAGGTCCTCTGGCGAGCAGTTGCCGTACTAACAAAGCTGAAGCAAAGTCACTGTCGTGAATAGTTCAACTCAAATTCAATAGATGGCTCTGCTTTCAAAATTGTTAACTTCTTAATAGAGATTTATTACTTTCTGCATCCGGATAAAAGAAGCCTACAACTTGTAAGGCTACAAGTTAGTATAATGGTATGAGTTATGCCAAGTTTCATCAAAATCAATTGAGCTGTTTCGCATGAAGAGAATTAGGTAGGTAGGTGTTTAGATAAATATGCATACAAGCACATACAAAACATTCGCCTTTAAAATATTACTTAGTATGTATGATTGAGGAGTTAATTTATGAAGTAAATCATGAAATTGCAAAATGCAACTGACAGTCCTAATTCCAAAATATGCATTAAAGGGAAAATTACGCTTTTTAGGGTTCCTTACACAAAGCATAACAGGAACCTATTATTCCAACTTCGATGTCCGTTTGTCACCAGGGCTGTATCTCGTAAACAATGATGTATTTCTCTACTACTCTACTAATGGCCGGTTTCTGAGTCTCGCTTTCGAAAGGTTATCTATTCACTTATAAGGGAAAATGAATAGATAAACCACCGATAAAGGTGCTCAGAAACTGGCCATAAGAGAGCTGAAATTTTCACAGATGATGTATTTCTGTTGCCGCTTTAACAACAAATATGGAAAACTATCATAGAATAAATGAAATATTTTAGGGCGTCATACACCAAAAGTGATTTTTGTACCGGTTTTCATGAATTATTTTCGTTATATAATTATTTTATCTTTTCTTGGAATAAAAAAATTGCCTTCCGAAACACGGAGGAACTCGTCATGACAAAATGGTCACCCATCCACGGACCGACCGCGTCAAGCAAGCGGTCTATACAATATTGTAAATATAATTCGACTACACTACCAAACTCACTCTCCTCCTCCTCCTTAGTCGTTCCCTCACTGCTGAGGATCGTGACTCCACAGTTTGTCAACAGCACGTCTCCATTGGTCGCGGTCAGTGGCCCGGTGCAGTGCAACGTTGACTGGTATATCTGTCGCAGCCAACTAGTTGAATTAGCCAGCCAATTGGGCGCCTAGGCGGTTAATAAAACGTCGACATCCAACTGTACGCCTAGGCCGATAGTTGATTGAACTAGAATCATTCAACGTTTAACAACTTGGCGTATTGAAAATCAGCCCTTTTAAAATGACTAAATTCCATCCCGCCAAGTATATGTCGCTGTCTGTTCGTATAATCCGCCGTATTACATTACGGCCAGCCGATGTCAAAAATAGGGCCGTTATGATTTTCTTACTTCAGTAACCATAACGTTCAAAAATGTGCTAAGTATTGTGTTAAATAATGCGTATTATTTCGAACTTATTACTTATGAAAAAAAAAATGGTGGAAGTTAGGTTTTAATGGCAGAAACGAATTGCGGTAAATCCGACTTCACGCAGTCTTGTCTGCCCTACCCCTAGAGTGTAATTCAAAATCGCGTAGGCGCGGAGGGGCGAGGCGGGCCGCGAGTTGAGGAGCAGGTGGTTGTAACACTCGCCACCGTGGCTGAGGCTGGCCGGCACCGCCGGCCAGCAAGCCGAAGCTGCGGTGGTGAGCGTTAAACCTATCTGCGACGATAAACTCGCGTGGGACCGCCGGAGCCCCGCAGCGCCGGAGCCGTGACAGAAATCATGCCTGCTGCATAAAACTACGAGTTCACAATCTACAATTTAGGAATCTAATAACTCCGTAAATACATAACGGCCCTGCTTTTAATAACGGCTGGCCGTAAGGTAATACGGCGGATTATACCTACCATTCGACTGCGACATATACGAGTACATGTCGCAACCAACTGGTTGAATTAGCTAGCCAATACCTAATGGCTAAATGACGTTTGGCCATCTTGTTAAACGTTGTCTTCAGTCACTTGCCTAGTTGATTTTCCGCTAATTCATTGGATGTCGACGTTTTATTAACCGCCTAGGCGTCCAATTGGCTGGCTAATTCAACTAGCTGGCTGCGACATATCCAGTTGGTCGGATATCTGGTCGGACCATCTCTTGGGACTGCGGCCTCTCGGTCTTTTGCCTTCAACTGTACCCGTCACAATCAGTCTTTCGAGATTTTCATTACCCTTGCGAGCTATGTGCCCAAAGTATTTCAGAACTCACGCCAGATCTTGTTGAGCTGGGTCATCGCCGTTTTAGCTGTGCCAATGCGTCTTCTAATTTCAGTTTCACAGTTGCCTTTGTTGGTAATAACAGAACCAAGATACTGAATTCTTTCTACTATCTCATAGTCCTGCATTAGATTCGTCGGAGGTAGAGTTGCGAATCGATCAACTATCATCAGCAAACTCACTCTAGACTATAATTTAAATTTACAGTCATATTTTACAGACAGTCAAGATCTAAATCTCGGTTAGTCAACATTATATTTATCAAAATTATTCAAAAAATCCATTAAAATGCTAAAAGTTCTAATTTTCTCAATATTATGTGTGCTGGTGTATTCTGAAGGTTAGTTTTTCATCTATATCTACTAATGTTATAAAGCTGAAGAGTTTGTTTGTTTGTGCGCGGATTCTAGGAACTACTGGTCCGATTTCAAAAATTCTTTCAGCTTTAGATAGCTCATTTATCGAGGAAGACTATAAGTTACTTTTTATCCGGGTGCCAGAAGTAGCTTTCATGGGACGCGGGTGAAATCGTTGGCAGAAGCTAGTCGCTACATATTATAAAAAAAGTCTATCGCTGTGTCTGTCTGTTCAGTTTTCACGCTTAAACTACTGAACCGATTTTAATATACACAGTTAATCACGAGCCTGAGATCGGGCTTAGCCTACTTTTTAGGATTCCGTATCTAAAGAGTAAGACGGAACCCTGTTACTAAGACTTCGCTGTCGGTCTGTTCGTCCGTCCGTCACCGAGCTGTATCTAACGATAGCTAGACAGTTGAAATTTTCACAGATAATATATTTTTGTTGCTGCTATAAAAACAAATCTTGAGCAAGAAAAGTATTTTGGGGAGATCCCATATATCAAACGTATTTTATAGATATTTTTTTCCCGTTCCCGTGGGAACTTCGGGAAATCCTTTCCTAGCAGATGCCTACGTCATAACATCTACTTGCATGCCAAATTTCAGGCCGATCCCTCCAGTGGTTTGGGCTGTGCGTTGATAGATCAGTTATGTCAGTCAGTCACCTTTGAGTTTTATATATTTAGATGGTACAGAACCCTTTATTCGCGAGTCTGACTCGTACTGGGCTCGTTTTACTGAGTTGCAAGAAATAGTAACTCACGGACACGGGTGGATTCGCACGAAATTGCTAGTATGCTATAATCTTTTTCACGGTTTCAGCTATCTCTACGTCAAAAATTGATTTGATTCGGTTCACGACGCGAGCGCAACGAATAAACACGCATTTAGCATTTAATGATATGTTAGAATCGTGGTACCTTTTTGTAGAGGAATGAAGATCATGTTGTGAGGAAGGTTTTGAGCATGAATGTGGATGGATATTGTGGAAGGGGACGATCAAAGAAACGATGCATAGATTGTGTGAAAGTCGATATGGCTAGGAAGAATGTTACTTGTGAGATGACGGCAGATAGAAGAGTATGGATGAAGAAAACATGCTGCGCCGACTATAAAAAAAATGGGATAAGGGCAAGAAGATGGTGATGAGAACTGTGCCATACTTTCAGATATAGACTGCGAGATAAAGAAAACTGGCGAGAAAGGGATTTGCCTCAATTTTTATGACTGCCGAACTGCTATAAGAGATCTACGGTTAAGGATACAACCACAGGTAAGTTCGTAGTTAGGCTTTTCCCAACTATGTTGGGGTCGGCTTTCAGTCTATCCGGATATAGCTGAGTATCAGTGTGCCACATGAAGCGACTGCCTATCTTACCTCCACAACCCATTTACCTAGGCAACCAGATGTAAGACTGGTTGTCAGACTTTCTGGCTTCTGACTACCCGTAACGCCAAAGATGTTCAAATGACTGCCGGGATCCACCAATGTATCGTGTGTTCTGAAACACGGAAGAACTCGTTATGAAAAGATGGTTACCCATCCACGTACCGATCGCGATCAGGCGTAGAAGTAAATTATACCTGCTTCCCAAATTATAATTATTAGAAGGGTATGTAAGCCACATCGTCCTGCCCCAATTACCAACCTCACCGGCCCGTGGTGCACCCTGCTGAACAACGGACGAGGCTCTGGCTGCCGACTGGTGACGGTATAACCACCACACACCACCAAGTAGGATATTAAATGCCTAGCTCGGAGCTGGGCAGCAGCATCACCAACACGCATTCCCAGCACGGTGAATATGGGCAAATCCCTCCAGCTTAGGGGAGGCCTTTGTTTAGCAGTGTACATTTTTCGGCTGTGACAATCATGACATATTTTTTTGAATCCACTTTTTTTCAGATTTGTTCTTTCAATGGGACATCGAGAATTCCTTCAATCTGCTGTTTGGGACAACCTTTAAGTCTACGATATATTCCTGATGGGTAAGTAACTATGGTTATATAACTAAGAAGAGCTCGTGGCTCGTGGATCGATCATAAAGTTAAGCAACGCTTGGCGCGGTCGGTCCGTGGATGGTGACCAGACTTTCTGGCTTCTGACTACCCGTAACGACTGCCAAAGATGGTCAGATGACAGCCGGGACCCACCAGTTTATCGTGCCTTCCGAAACACGGAAGAACTCGTTTTGACAAGATGGTGACGCTTCCATGGAACAACCATGCCAAGCATTGCATAATCTTATCTATACTAATATATATGGAGAAACAGTTGTTTATTTGTACCCTAAAGGCTCCGAAACTACTGGTCCGATTAGAACAATATTTCAGTGTTAGGTAGCTAGACTCTTCCCGAGTAACATAGGCTATATTTTATCCAGGTGCGGGCAGTAGTTCCCACGGGAAGAGGGTGAAACCGCGGGAAAATAGCTAGTAAACAAAAAAGCTGATATTTAGGCATGAATTTTAACCGTGTATTTGATTTTGGTTATTTTTGTTTTCCAGGTCATTCATGCCGACAAAAAGGACTGGGAATGGAACTTGTGCAAAGATTAAGCTTAAAAGGAGAAAGCTTATTAGAACAGTAGTTGGGCAAAAAGCTTGGGAGAGTAAGTCATCACATTTCATATTTTTTATCTCCCTGCCCTTATCTCAATCTACTTGGGGTCGGCGCAGCATGTTTTCTTCTTCCATTCTCTTCTATTTGCCGTCATCTCACAAGTAACATTCTTCCTAGCCATATCGATTTTCACACAATCCATCCATCGTTTCTTTGATCGTCCCCTTCCGCAATATCCATCTACATTCATGGTCAAAACCTTCCTCACAAAATCTTCCTCACTTCTCCGCATCACATGCCCATACCATGCCAGCCGGTTTCCGCATAATTTTTCGGTTACCGGTGCAACTTTCAAACTTCCTCTTATATATTCATTCCCCACTCGATCCATTCGCGTAACACCACAAATTCCTCTTCACATTCTCATCTCTGCTGCAAGCAATTGCCTTTCATTCATCCCTTTTGTAGGCCAGCACTCATATTCAAAATAATATCGGAACACCTTCTAACACACGGTCGGGTAGCCTCATTGAAAGCTATTAATTAGCTTGTGTTATGGGTGCTAACACAACTGATAAACTACATATAATTACGTATATATTTTTATAAATAGATATCTACATATTATAACACCCAGACCACAGCCAACAAACATGTTTATCACACAAATTTTGACCGTACCGGGAATTGAAACCGGGATCATCAGTTCGGCAGTCCGCCATGGTAACCATTGCGCCAACGAGGTCATCAAAATTAAAAATCTTTCTGTCTAGCATGCTAGCTTCCGCCAGCGCTTTCACCTACGCTACCTGTGAACTACTCCACGCACCTGGACAAAAAGCCCTTTCTCGATAAATGAGCTATCAGACACTTTAAGAATTTTCCATATCGGTCCAGTAACTCTTGAGATTGGCACGCTCACACAAACAAACTGCTACAGCTTTATAATTTTTGGTGTAGATAAATTCTTCGAACCGTTTGGGGTTGAAACCCTCGGATCGTGGGGTTCGAATGCCCACGCACTTTTTAATGACCTATCCAAACGGCTGGTTGACATTCGCGTGACCAAAAGGCTGGGTACTACCTTGAACAAAGAATAAGCATTGCTATCCAAAGGGGCAATGCAGCCAGCCTCTTGGGCACGCTCCCAGTCGACAGCCATGGGGAGGAATTTTTTGATGCGTTTTAGTTTAGTTCTTAGTACAGTTATTTTTATGTATATCTTTCTACAGAATGCCTTGAACATCAATCGAAGATAAAACTGCCCTGCATCAAGGGAAGAACAATATCTTCCCCCTACTGTGGCCAGGAGTTGGGGACTCAAAGAGCTGGTGGAATAAATGCTCGGAAACATGAGTTTGCACATATGGTAAGACATAGCTTCCGTACAATTGTTGTCAAATAAGTTTCCGCACCGAAGCCACTAGTCTTCTTCTATTTATCGAGTAAGCTGCATGGAATTGAAAACTATCTTCTCAATAGATTCATTAATTTCTGCATGATGTATGTACATTCGAACGTCTCTTCTATATATATCTCCCTACCCTTATCCCAATCTATTTGGGGTCGGCGCAGCATATTTTCTTCTTCCATTCTCTTCTATTTGCCGTCATCTCACAAGTAACATTCTTCCTAGCCATATCGACTTTCACACAATCCATCCATCGTTTCTTTGGTCGTCCTCTTCCGCAATATCCATCTACATTTATGCTCAAAACCTTCCTTACAACATGATCCTCACGCCTCCGCATCTCATACCCATACCATGCCAGCCGGTTTCCGCATAATTTTTCGGTTACCGGTGCCACTTTCAAACTTCCTCTTATATATTCATTCCTCACTCGATCCATTCGCGTAACACCGTACATTCCTCTTAACATTCTCATCTCTGCTGCATGCAATTGCCTTTCATTCATCCCTTTTGTGGGCCAGCACTCTGATCCATACAGGACAGCAGGTCTAACCATGGTCTTGTAGACCTTCGAACGACTCTTCTACTATTGACATATTCCAGTTCTCCTTAAATATCCTTTCAGGCCCTCCTGGGCTACGGGAAGAACTTCAGCGAAGCCACATTCGGGTGCGGCGGTTCCCTCATCAGCGAGACCTTCGTGCTGACGGCGGGACACTGCACAGCCACCAGGACCCTGTAAGGATATACCTTCGGAAGAACTTGATAGTCGTCTACTTGCCTAGCCACGTCCCAACTGTTAACGGTTTCATTAAACACCTTCGGAACTACCTGCCTCCATTACTAAGGCTGGGTTGGTTTTTTAGATGGCCCTCATTGGTCAAATTGGCGATTTGACAGCTGTGTGACCAATGGGCGGTGGGCGGCCATTGCAACCCAGGCTAACTGTTCAATGCGTAACCGGTATAATTGATAAAGTAATAATTGCGACTGTTATCTGCTGCTATATGCTGCTGTCTAGGGTTGGATTCCTGGGTCGAGCCAAAATTGCTTTGTGGATTTTAGAAACTTTCACAAAAGCAGCCTGGAGTGTGGAAGTGATTGATATACCTGTGTATCGGAGAGCATGTTAGTGTCGATCTTGCACCCGATCTCTCTCCGATGGTGTCGGATCGGACGGTGATGGGACGGCAGTCCCATCGCGCCATGAGAGTGAGGGAATAGGGAGTGCACCTGTGCCACAGCAAATGTGCCTGCACTATGATATGTCCTGCGCAGCTGGCTGATCTCCGCGATATGAGAACAGCCGCCGTGGCTGATCAATTTGTCTGCGCATTTTGTTACCCAGAAAAAGTAATGTTTATTTCTCCTTTTAGAGTGAACGTAACATTTGCTGTTTTTGGAATACTTCAGCGACAAGATGTGCCGAAAGTCTCGCCTAAAAATATTCGACGATTTAAAAGGATTGTGAAATATCCTCTATACAAACCACCTTCTGTATACCACGATATCGCTCTTTTGGAGTTGGATAAACCGTAAGTATCCAACTTTACAAGGTCATCATCTGCCTAGCCTTTTCCCAACTACGTTGGGGTCGGCTTCCATTCTAACCGGTCGCCGCTGAGTACCAGTGTGCCACATGGAGCCACCGCCTATCTGATCTTCTTGATGCAGTTACCCAGGCAACACGATACATCTTGATAAGATTGGTTGTCAGATTTTCTGGCTTCTTTCAGTAAAAATGTATGGCTTGGCTATTTCTGAAACTAAATATTCGCTTCACGTCCACGATGGTAGCGAAACGATGAAGCCATTTTTACTCATATTATTATGTTGAATTTGTGAGTTTGATAGAATTAGGTGTAATCAGAAGCATGGCTCTACATAAGATCTGATATCTTTTTCATTGGGCGAACTTTATATGGTCGTCTTGGCAACATTTAACATGAAATGTTTTTGGTGGGATACGATAACTTATTATCCTTTTTGTTCAGTATCCAGCCAAGCTACAAGATCCGACCAGCGTGTCTCCACGTTGGCAATGATATCGAGGACATCAGAGCATACGCCACGGGGTGGGGAGCTCTGGGTCATAAGCGACCCAATGCTAATGTTCTTCAGAAAGTAAGCATTATTCTTACAACTGGTTTTTACCAGGGCTTGAACCATGAGGGTACCTAAAGAGTAAAACGGGACCCTGTTACTCAGACTTCGTTGCCCGTCTTACCGTCTGTCTGTCACCTGATTTTATTTCATGCACCGTGATAGACAGACAGCTGAAATTTTCACAGAATATAATATATTTCTGTTGATACTATAACAGCAAACACTGAAAACCAGAAACATTTTAGTCAGGGGTCTCATATAATGATACGGAATCCTTATATCGTAGAAGGGGACGACCAGAGAGGCAACTGATTGATTGTGTGATTGTCGATATGGCTAGAAAGAATGTTACTTGTGAGATAACGGCAGATAGAAGAGTATGGAAGAAGAAAACATGCTGCGCTGACCACAAATAAATTGGCATAAAGGCACTCTCTCTCTCAAGTCGGTCCTTCATGTCTGAAGATCGTGGTCGTGGTGGGTCAGTCTGGTACGTACAAATTATCTCCATCGGCTACTATCTGCGGCAATGCTCACAACTTCGTAGAACTTGGTTCCTTTCGTGCCCTTGAGCTGGTTAGACCATCTTGTAGGTGAGCGGCCTCTGGATCTTTTTCCCTCTGTGTTCCCAACAATTGCATAAAGGCAAGAAGGTGATAAAAGTTGGAACCCATTTTTGATACAGGTACCACTCTGGAGAGTGAAGGACGAGGTGTGCAAGACCAAGTATCCACCTCACAGGGTTGCTGTCAAAGGGTATGATAATACCACTCAAATGTGCTATGGAGATGATGGTATACCACGAGATACTTGCAAGGTAAGCACCAAACACAAACTCCACTGTGTTGGGATTCCCAACTGTTGTGATGTGTTGGGGTCGGCTTCCAGTCTAACTGAATCCAGCTGAGAAACAGTGTTTTACATGAGGCGACTGCCTATCTAATCTCATCCCAGTTATCCGGCCTTATAAAGGGAACTCTTTCTTAATACTAAGTTTTAATTATGTCTTCTAAATACCCGTAATAACTGCTAAAGATGTTCAAATGACAGCCGGGACTTAACAATTTAACGTGCCTTCCGAAACACGGAGGAACTCATCCACGAAGGGATCGCACCAAGCGTTGCTTAACCTCATGATAGATCGACAGCTGTTATTTAGCCACAACCTCCTTCAACCAACTACAGAAACGTCTAGCCAGATGATATTTATTTTCTTATTTCTTATATTCCAGGGTGACAGTGGGGGACCTCTACAAATATCAAATGATAATGTACACTGCACGTATTTGATCATCGGAGTCACTTCTGTGGGTCTAAGCAACTGTGCCCAGGTTGGGTATCCGGGACTATACACCCGGGTGTCTTATTATGTACCCTGGATTGAGAGTGTGGTTTGGCCTTAGAGGAATTGAAGATTTTGATCCAAAAAATATTTGTTTAACATGTGAATTGCAAAAATACATAAGTAGATCTGCTTGAGAAAAAAAAGTAAATAAAAGATGAATTTACAATAATAAAATGAAAAATGGAAACGACTGTTGTTGTTTTATTACATGTCCATCAACAATTTCACCCGCGTCCTGTGGGACCTAGTCCGTGCTTCTGCAAAGGCCTATCTAATTCTGAAAGACTTTTTCGATTTCGCTTGTGGTTCCTGATAGGACGAGAGGTATGTAATTTATATATAAGGTATTCTGGCAAGCAAAAACTACTGGACGAATTGTGATGAAACTTACAGCAATATAGCATTCATCAAAACAACAATAAAGGTAAAATTTCATCCCGGTGCGCAAAGGTCTTTAGGGACATGTATAAAGCTAAAAGCGACGAAACACTTCGAGAAAAGGTAGGTGGTGCCCTTGCGCTTCGCTTGGCTCGTCTTGGCGGGGACACTACCGTGCCCCCAGATGAGCAAAGGCCCATTTACACATTGCGATTTCATTGCCCGTTGCTTGCCATTTTATTGCAAGAATATTTGACAGGCGACCATTTACGTATTGCACGATTACGTTTACACAGTGCAAGTAGCATCTTGCTGCAATAAAATGGCAAGCAACGGACAATAAAATCGCAATGTGTAAACGGGTCTCAACGGTCAACAAATAGTTGCTCACAACAGCAACTTAAAATCGCAGTGTATATAAAAATCCTAAATATCGCAACCGTAATAATTCTTAAATACTCATTCACATAATTCGAGTTTGTAATGCTACCTAGACGCTTGTGTCACACATTTTGAATTGAAAATGGCTGTGAAATATGCCATTTTATTTCTAGAGTTATTTACTAACTTATTTGTGGTGTTATCTGAAATTCCTGAAGGTAAGTTCCCTTTTTATTAGGGTTCCGTAGTAAACTAGGAACCCTTATAATTTCGCCATGTCTGTCTGTCCGTCCGTCTGTCCGTCCGCAGATAATCTCAGAGACTGTTAGCGCTAGAAAAAAATTTGGTACCAATATGTAAATCAACCACGCCGACAAAGTGCAAAAATAAAAAGTGGAAATAAATGTTGTATTAGGGTGCCTCCCCTACACGTAAAGTGGGGCGTGATTTTTTTTTTCGTTTCAATCCTAACGTGTGATATACCGTTGGATAGGCATTTTAAAATGAATAGGGGTTTACTGAAATCATTTTTTGATTAAGTTAATACTTTCGGAAATAATTGCTCCAAAAGCCGAAAAATAGGCGTCCTCTCCCTCTAACTTTTGAACCGCTAGTTTAGAAAATATGAAAAAAATCTTAAAATTAGAACTCTACATAAACTTTCGAGGAAAATTATTTTGAACGTGGTACAGACAGCAGTCTTTGAGATATAGCAATTTTTTGTTTTGTATGAAAAACAGAGTTATTTTTTGCTGCCGAAAAATTTTTGTATTTTGTCTAGTTGTAGGTAACAGATGCATTCAGTTTTCATAGAAAATGGTACGGAACCCTTCGTGCGCGAGTCCGACTCGCACTTGGCCGGTTTTTTAGTTAAAGATATAAAAATGCCAAGTGCGAGTCGCACTCGCACATAATGGTTACCCTACAAAAAGTCATAGAACGGAAATTATTCATTCAAAGTAGCCTGAAAATCAGCACTTTTTGAAGTGGGGAAGGGCGGGCGTTTTGGGGGCTGTCTTTTTGTAAAGCAAATTTTATTCCTATGTGTTTTTACTGGGAAGTAGAATGGTGGAACAATGCATACCCACGTTAAAAAAAAATATGAAGCTCACCCATTTTGGAATTTTATACGGAAAAAAAATATTATTTGAGTAGCCTTTTCCCAACTATGTGACGACTTCGAGTCTAACCAGATGCAGCTGAGTTCCAGTGTGCTACATGGAGCCACTGCCTATCTGACCTCCACGACCCAGTTACTGGGCAACATGATACCCCTCGGCAAGAGCAAAAAAAATTTTTGGCAAGTTTTTTAGGGTTCCGTACCCAAAGGGTAAAAACGGAACCCTATTACTAAGACTTCGTTGTCTGTCTGTCTGTCTGCACGCTGTATCTCATTAACCGTGATAGCTAGAAAGCTGAAATTTTCACAAATGATGTATTTTCGTTGCCGCTATAACAACAAATACTAAAAATTAAAAAAAGTTATATACCAAGGGGGGTCCCTATACAATAAATTATGAAGACAGTGCAATTTGAATACAACGCCATCTGTTACTCAAGCGTGGAACTACAGCTTGGTACGGAACCCTTCGCGCGCGAGTCCAACTCGCACTTGGCCGGTTTTTTAAGGCTTTAAATAAAAAACGTATATTTATTTCACGTGATTCTGGCAAACTCGTGAAGAATGAGAAATGTAACGCATCAATGGTTCTAACATTTCCAATTATATGAATTTACAACAAAATATACGTGCTTATTTACCTATATTAAACCTGTAAATATGTCCTGCTTTGACTGCCTTATTGGTTTAGTGGTAACATAGCCGACTGCTGTGCACGAGGTCTCGGGTTCGATTCCCGGGCCGAAATCGCTTTGTGGGTTTTAGAAACTTTCTCAAAGCAGCCCGGAGTTGGAAGTTGGTGATTGATATACCCGTGCATCGGAGACCACGTTAATGTCGGCGCCTGATCTCTCTCCTTATGAGAGTGAGGGAATAGGGAGTGCACCTGTGTCACAGCAAATGCTTGTGCACTATAATATGTCCTGCGCAGCTGGCTGATCTCCTTATATTAGAAAAGCCACCGTGGCTGACAATCGTCTAGGTCCTAGACGATTGTCAGCCACTTGTCCTAGACTCTAGGACATATTGATGATGATGGCGTCCTAGAGTCTAGGACGCCATCATCATCAATATGTCCTGCGCAGTTGGCTGATCTTCTTACAGCCGCGGTGGCCGACAATTTATGGAACTCCATTTAGAAAGTAAAGATTGTGTGTAGGTTTGTATATGGCACCATAAGATTATAAATACCGTTAGATTACAATCTATCTCGCGAGATTACAAACTGTCGAAATATTGTGAACCGCACAGGTGACATATATATTTTTAAGCATACAATAAACTTAGTAAAGCATGATAGAATGTATGCTTGTTTTCAGGATCTCAGTGTAACAGGCGGGATGGTACTGAGGGGGTCTGTGTCAGGATGTCTAGCTGCAAGGCCGAGGAGATAAAACTGAAGGAATTCGTGTTTCCAAAGGTAGCCCTGATTCGAGGCCTTTATAACACACTAGCTATTGTCCTGCGGTTTCGCTCGCGTCCCGTGAGAACTACTGCCCGTACCCAGATAAAATATGGACTATGTTACTCGGGGATAGTCTAGCTTTCCAACAGTGAAAGAATTTTTCAAATCGGTTCTGTGGTTTCGGAGCCTTTAGTTAGAGCCTTCGCACATGGCTTTTTTTTATTGTTTTTGTAAAAAAAGTTTTTTTTTTATTTCCAGTTTTGTTCGTACAACCTTCTGAAACCCACAGTGTGTTGTTCAGACTGTTATTCATTGGAATACAGGTACGTGGTTTTATTTTAAGCCGGCTCTACACTCGCGCGTGAAGTCGCGCTATTATTTCACGCCGTGATGCACGCGTAAACTGTCTCCCCCCACACTCGCAAATCTTCACAGTCTCGTTCGTGACTATGGACGGCGACGACGTGATTTCTGCTGCTGCTGTGTCACTGCTTGCTATTGCTCATTACAATTACCTTTGTGTTAATGATAAGAAGCAAATAAAAAAGAGATGGAGAAAAAGACGTTGGTGGATGACACGAATCGAAAAATGCGAGTCTAGATGTGTTCACGTTCGCGCGTCGCAAACCCTTTGTCGCGGACAAAAAAACCGACACTGATCGGGGAAAGGCGCGAAGCGCGACCGCGAACCCCTGAACAACATTCTCGTACACTTATGATTCGCAGTTGTCGCGAGGTGTCGCGACCGTTCGCGTCGCGAGTGTGGAGCCGTCTTTACAAAAAAGACATCACTTTTTAATTTTGCTTTTCAAACTAATTAATTACCAAAACTTTTGTTTCATTTCAGTATTCGCACAAGTCAAAAATATTCGGGCGACCGATATGAAAATGATGGTAAGATTTTTACATACTAGTTGTTTCCATTGACTTCTCTTGTATCCTGAGGGAAAAAACCCTCACCCAAAAATATCATACTAATATTAAAAACCGGCCAAGTGCGAGTCGGACTCGCACACGAAGGGTTCCGTTCCATTATCTATGAAAAATAAACGTACTTATACCTACAATTAGCCAAAACACAAACTTTTCTCGACAACAAAAAATAACTTTGTTTTTCATACAAATATATGAATAACAAAGTTATAATTTGCGGTCACTGAAAAAGTGCTATATCTCAAAAACTACTGACTGTATCTTGTTTAAACCAATTTTGGTTGGTAGTTTTTATTGAGATCTATAACATATATTTTTTTCAGATTTTTCACTTTGGTAGTTTAGGAATTAGAGGGGGGGGGACACACTTTTTGGCACTTTGGGAGTGTCTTACGCTAAAATGATTGACTTTAGGAAAAAATGGTTTTAGAAACCTCAGTATCATTTTTTAAGACCTATCCATAGACACCCCACATGTATAGGTTTGATGAAAATAAATATTTTTAGTTTCAGTTTCATGTATGGGGAGCACCCCCTAATATTATTATTTTTTTATTTTTGTACGAAAATCGTAAAGCGGTTAATATAATACACCTACCTACCAAGTTTTAACTGTGTAGTCCAAATAGTTTCGGAATAAAGTGGCTGTGACATACGGACGGACGGACAGACAGACAGACAGAACGAATCTATAAGGGTTCCGTTTTTTGCCATTCGGCTACGGAACCCTAAAAATTCGAAAGTTTGTACATTTGTCTGTTTGTAACTCCTTCACGCAAAAACTGCTGAACGGATGTTGATGAAACTTGGCAGTCATATACTTGATGATTTATTCCGTATTTTATCACACAGTCGCGGGTGGAGTGGACGCTCGCAGAAGTGATTATCCTCACATGGTAAGATATCATAATCTTATTTTACTGCGACTTCTGTGCACGAGGTCTCGAGTTCGATTCCCGAGACTCGTCGAAAACTTTAACAATGCATCCGGAGTCTGGAAGTTGGCGGTGTAAAGCGGGCGTCCCCGAATGCAGCCATGCATTTCTCTAACTGACACATCATAGATGACAACAACGACGACCTCACAAATGACAAGCTTTTCGGTTTGAAGGATAAAATCGAAGGCGAAGTCGTCGTTGTCGTCGAAGGCGAGGATGATTTTTCATACATTTGGAACCATATTTTAGTTCTATGTCGCGCCGTCAACATCGTTGAAGCGCTGCGATCGCGCACTTATAGATGTTGCAACGATGATTTCTTGGTTGTAAAGATGTTTTGCGTTAGAGAATCACCCCCCTGCTAAGTACTAGTCTTTGTTACAATTCCACGTCAAAGGCCGTCAGGCGAATTTGATAAACTCTGACGCCAGGGCTTGATAGGTAATTAAACCTGCAGCATTCAATAAGGAGAAGATTTTTTCAACCTTATCTTAGTATTGAAAGGTTTCAGATTCGTGTAGACCGACCTGCTGGCGCCTGTACATACAACGACAACGTTCTTTTTCTGTGGGCGTTTTAAATGACAAAGTGTAGATCTTAGCTGATTATTTGTTAAAATCTGTCTTTATCTTTCTGTACCAGGCACTCTTAGGGTACGGGCATTCTCCAGAGAGTGCCGAATGGATGTGTGGGGGGTCAATCATCAACGACCGATATATACTAACTGCGGGACATTGTATGTCAAGCCCCACCTTGTAAGTATATCAACGGGTTTCAATAACTAATCCATCATTATCTGCCTCTGTATCGTCCCACTGCTGTGCTGCGGCCTCCTCTCACACAGAGAAGGATTGAGCGTTAATCACCACGTGCAAGGGATGCGGGTTGCTGTACTCACACTTTATAGCCCATGTTTCCTTAAGATGTTTTCCTTCATCTTTAATCAGTCATTGGTGTCCAAGATATACTTAGAAAGTACATACAAACTTTAAAAAAGTTGCATTGGTACTTGTCTGATCTGGAATCAAGCCCACCACTCTTACTTGAGAGGTTGGTGCTTTACCCACTAGGCCACCACGACATGTGGCCAACTCTTAGACCAATAACTGGTTAAAGGTGAAGGAAACCATGAAACAACCACGAGGAAACCAGGACTGTAAAGTCGGAAACTACTCACCCGCATCTCTTGCACGTGGTGATTAACGCTCAATTCTTCTCTGTGTGAGAGGAGACCGCAGCACAGCAGTGCGACGATACAAAGGCTGATGATGACTTGGCAAATAAACTTTAGAGATCCTAGATTCGTCAGGAAATAATTTTGTGATCTTTTTTGCTTTTCAGTGGTAAAATAAGATTTGCAGCGCTAGGCATCTTGCAACGAACAGATGATTTTCATATGTGGCAAATATATGATATTGCGGAGATCATACCTTACCCTCAATATAATCCACCTTCTAAATACCACGACATAGCCTTATTGTCCACTCGGAGAAGGTAAGTTTGATTTTTAAAGAGCAATAGAAACAAAAATAGTATCCAAGTATTTTTTTTGCCAAATCAGCTAACTAGCCGATAGCTGCAAATACAACACTTGTATTTTTTTGGCCATGATGGTATGGAACCCTTCGTGTTTCGGAAGGCACGATAAACTGGTGGGTCCCGGCTGTCATTTGAACATTTTTGACAGTCGTTACGGGAAGTCAGAAGCTAGAAAGACTGACAACCAGTCTTACCGATGGGTATCGCGTTGCCCGGGTAACTGGTTTGTGGAGGTTAGACAGGCAGTAGTTCCATGTAGCACACTGGTTCTCAGCTGCATACGGTTAGACTGGAATCCAACCCCCCTATATTTGGGAAAAGGCTAGGCAGATGATGGTACGGAACCATTCGTGGGCAACTCTCACAATCGTCTTCAGTATTTACTTTTGAAACAAACTGAAGCGGAACAAGATCATAAACGGTAGCGGTTTCTTTCAAATTGCAAGCCTTCTTGAGTTCTGATGGTTCGCAAAAAACTATTCCTTCTTACGTCGTATACCTCAGTGCTAAGGGTAGTGACCTCCCTTCTTCATCACTTTCTTTCGGACGATCTTCTTCCATCTAATTCTGTATCTGGTGGTGTGAAGAGCGTCGTGGACTGTGGAGTCGAGGGTGGGGCGGATCTGGTCAGACCAGCACATTGGGCTGTGTCCACGAGGCCATTTTCTCTCAATTTTACCGGTCACTATGAGCTTCTCGAGGTTAAAAAACTATTAGGACTATTTTAATTAATATTTCCTCAATCCCGAAAATAATGCCTTCAAGTGGAATTGTTCTAACTTATACTATGGTCTAGTAACTCTTTAGTTCATTAGTTATTGACCTACTAACCCTCAGGGCTCTTCATCCCATCTATTCCCAACAACAGGATGCAGCTGAGTATCAGTGTGCCACATGAAGCCACTGCGTATTTGACCTTCCCAACCCAGTTACCTAGACAACCCGATATCCCATACTGGTGATCTACAGTGCTGCTTAATCTCACATGAAACCCGTTTTCAGGATAAGATTTAATAAAGAAGTAGCCCCAGCCTGTCTTCATAGGAGTAATGTCATGCCCAGACGCGCTATAGTCACAGGATGGGGTTCCCTGGGCCACAGGAGGCCTGTTGCTGACAGCTTGCAAGTTGTAAGTAGACTATCCATACCAAAGAGGTAAAATTGTTTGTAAATTTGTTTGTAAGGGGTAATCTCTGGAAGTAATGGACCAATTTTAAAAATCGTTTCACTGTTAGAAAGCTAAATTTTTTGTGAGTGCTATAGGCTATATTTTATCCCAGTACGGGTAGTATTTCCCACGGGACGCGAGTGAAACCGCGGGAAAACGGCAAATTTATTATAAAAAGCACATAGCTTCTGCATATAAATAAACAAATGCTGTAGATAGATACGAGTAAAGGGCTTATACAGTTGATAATACTGCCTTGTGGGTCTAGTGGTCACATAGGACCACTGCTGTACACGAGGTTTCGGGAACAATTCCCGGGACGGGCCGAAATCTCTTTGTGGGTTTTAGAAACTTTCACAAAGCAGCCCGGAGTCTAAAAGTTGGCGGTGCTACAGCCCCGTGCCTGGGAGAGCACGTAAAGCGTCCTTAAATGCTACTCAGTAGCAGTCGTTGTTACAATTCCACGTCAGAGGCCGTCAGGATTTGAGAAAACTTTGACACTAGGTCTTGTTAGGTGATTAGACCTGCAGCGAGTGAGATAATCCTTCATGAACTATTTCCAGGTGCAAGTAGACCAGTTTCCTGATAAGCAATGTTCAAAAGACTACCCAGTACACAGGCTCCTCAAGCGAGGGTACGATAGGAATACCCAGGCTTGCTATGGAGACAAACGGAAGATCGCTGATACATGCGAGGTAAGGTCTACGACAGCAGGTCAACCTACCTGAATCTGTCAAGTACCAATGGAATATTAACCTTACACTATTGTAATAAGGTTGAAAATCTGTTGCAGAAATTTGACAGATTGTGGTAACCTGATGTGCTGTCGTCTGTACATAGCCGAAAGCTTAAAAATATGGCTGATGTGAAAGTGCTTCTATGCAATAGAAGAATTTATGAAATACTGCCTTCTGCCAGCGGCTTAGCCCGCTTCCCGAGGGAACTATTTCCCGTACCCGGATAAAAAGCCTATGCCTATGTTGTTCCTCAGGGTCCATTCTGTCTCTGTACCAAATGTCAGCAAAATCGGCTCACTGGTTTAGGCGGGAAAGCGTAACAGACAGACAGAGTTACTTTTTGACATTTATAATATTAAGTAGGGATATAGTAGGGATAAAAATAATGAAAAGTGATTATTTGTTAAAAAAAGTAATACATAATATTAAGTAGGAGTATCTTTCATTTAAAATGCTAGCACTATTATGATTCAAAATTGTATGTAATTAAAAATAATTTACACACCAAATAAGATATAATATAGCTTGAATTATTATATTATTAACCACCAAATACATATTTCTTTCTTTCTAAATTTCTCTTAATTTCCAGGGTGACAGCGGCGGGCCCCTCCAAATAGGAGTGTACAATGACAAGTGCAAGTTCATGGTGGCCGGTATCACGTCCTATGGAAGATCCTGCGGCTTCGCGGGCAACGCTGGGATTTATACCAGGGTCGCTTATTACATGCCCTGGATCGAGAGCATCACGGGCAGGCTGCTATGAGAAGATCTTCAAAATACTCTTCCTCTTTTTATCTTCTTAAAATATATTCTTCTTACTATCTTCTGAGAAAATGATGGCGTCCTAGCCGATTGCCGGCCACGGCGGCTGTTCTCATATAAGGAGATCAGCCAGCTGCGCAGGACATATTATAGTGCACAAGCATTTGCGCAGACACAGGTGCACTCCCTATTCCCTCACTCTCATAACCCGATGGGAAACGGCAATCCGACACGACCGGAGAGAGATTAGTCTCAAGACCGACATTAACGTGCTCTCCGATGCACGGGTGTATCAATCACCAACTTCCAAACTCCGGGCTGCTTTGTGAAAGTTTCTAAAACCCACAAAGCGATTTCGGCCCGTCCAGGGAATCGAACCCGAGACCTCGTGCACAGCAGTCGGCTATGCGACCAACGAGGCAAATAAGTCCTGGTTAAGTAATAGCCGCACGGATGGATCGATTATAAGGTATAAGCAATGCTTGGCATGGTCGGTCCGTGAATGAGTGATCTTGTTATAACGAGTTCTTCCGTGTTTCGGTTGGCAAGTGGTGGGTCTCAGGTGTCATTTGACATCTTTGACAGTCATTAGGGGTAGTCTGAAGCCAGAATCTATGACAACCAGTCTTACCAAAGGGTATCAAGTTACCCAGGCAAATGGATTATGGTCAGATGGACAGTAGTTCCATGTGTCATACTGTTACTCAGCTGCATCTGGTTATACTGGAAGCTGACCTTAACATAGTTGGGAAAGGCTAGACAGATGATGACTGTCATTCACCCCCTTGCGCACCCGATGATGCGACAACCCCTCTCCAGGAAAACAGTAAGCATACCAGCACATTACTGAAACACAAATACAAAACCGCGTTCGTACAAACCTCGCCGATGAGGTCCGCCGCGACGTGCATATAGACGCCCCACCGACTCTAGCACGAGTCAGCCCGCGAGTTTAGCCTTTAGCTTTTTTAAATCCCATTAAATAATGAACCCGATCCAGCCTGTCCCTTGCTATCCTCCCAGCGACGCCTTAAGCCGAGGTCCGTACCCCACAGGGGTGCCGTTAGCGTTGTCGCTTAGTTATAAGTACTTTTGCCCTGGCTGGAGGCCTTAAATTCAGGCATCCACAGGGACTTGCCCGGTTTAAGCAGTAGACAGCCTTTGGGCTGAACTGCGAGATACCCTACCAAAAAACAAATTCGCCACCTCTCTTTCTATCACAGTTACACCACCGATCGATGTTTTAAATAGTCTTTCCTTCTATCAAACTATAGTAGTTATCATCACCATCAATGCATAGCATATTCTTTAGGATTTTAGTTCTAATAAAATGGTCTGAATATGCATTTTGTTTGTTTTTTATTATCAACATATTTACGAAACTAAGGATTATACCTTAATCTCGGTTCACAGGTCTTTATGATAAAAGCCTAGGGCATGCTCCAAAATGACCGTTACTTTGTTTTAACTTTGTAAGTAAAAATAAGAAATAAAAATCTTTAGTGTCATTTTATTAAAACAATCTTCGCCAGCAGTTTCACTCTCGGGTAAATGGCCTATATAGCCACTGAAGAATTCTTCTAATCGGCCAGTATAGTCCCTGAGATTAGTGCGTTCAAACAAACAAACTCTTCGGCTTACAAAGTAGGCTGAAAACAGAACTTTTCGAACGTCAAAATTCCATAAGACAGCCCCAAAAACGCCGCCCTTCACCACTTCCTATGTGTTTTTTGGAAACAAAAACTGGTGCAACAAACTCTCGCGCTAATCTTAGGAACTACTGATCCGATTTTAAAAATCCTTTCAGTGTTAGATAGCCCATTTATTGAGGAAGGGTATATCTGCTTTTTATCAAGGTGCGAGGAGTAGATTCCACGGGAGGCGGGTAAAAACCAGTGGCGGAAGCTAGTAGATATATACCAACTACATCTTTAGCAGTCGGCAAATGCTTGAATTCCTCTAAGGCCAAACACACTCTCAATCCAGGGTACATAATGAGACACCCGGGTGTATAGTCCAGGAACCCACTTGGGCACAGTTGGTGTTCCCCACTGAAGTCACTCCGATGATCAGGTAAGTACAGAATCCATCAGGGTTCAGGATTTGCAGAGGACCCCCACTGTCACCTGAAAAATATATTTAAACTGTTTAGTGGTATCCCTCAATTCATCATCTGCCTAGCCTTTTCCCCAACTATTTTGGGGTCGGCTTCCAGTCTAACCGGAATGCAGCTGAGAACCAGTGTTTTAAACATGGACGACTGCCTATCTGACCTCCACAACCCAGTTACCTGGGCAATCTGGCACCCCTTGGTAAGACTGGTTGTCAGACTTTCTGGCTTCTGACTACCCGTAACAACTGCCAAAGATGTTCAAATGGACAGCGGGACCCACTGTTTATCGTGGCTTCCGAAACCACGGAAGAACTCGTTATGAAAAGATGGTCACCCATCCACGGACCGTCGCGTCAAGCATGCTTAACCTTATGATCGATCGATCCGCGCGGCTTTGACTTAGCCACGAGCTCTTAGTGGTATCTCTCAATTAATAAAGCAATAATTTCTAAGTACCAGTTA
>NWSH02000531.1:2954985-2971674 GCA_002382865.2 Heliothis virescens | reverse complement strand
AAACAAGGACATCAGAAATTACTTTGTGGGATATTATAACCGCCAATCATAAGATCACGCCTCATATTGAATGTTAACTTAGGTAAAACATGAAAAAACCATTTTATATTTGAATTTCCCGCTTCTAGTCGTCGCATGCACCTTAACAATAATTGTTAGACTTTTTCGCATAGTTTGTGCTTCTTCTCCCGTTGGTTAGGTGTTCTAAGCAGGTAGTAACGGATCAATATTTTCGTCTGGGTGTTTTTTTTTAATGAGGGGTAAATTTTGTGAGATTTGGAATCTTAGCTTTTGGCGTTCGTAGTTCCGTAAAAATATTTTTATTTGTGTTGAAAAATGTATTTGCAAGGTTTTTTGGGTCCAAAAGCTTGTATCCCACTTAATTTAGATGTAAAAGTTTTTAAAAATGTTTGTGGACAATCTGTAAAATTTTACCAATCGAACATAACCCTTCCACTATTGTGATAAGGTTGAAAATCTATTGAAGAAAGATAGATGTGTATGTTTCACGCTAAAAGTACTAAATGGATTTTGTTGAATCTTGGTAATAATTTAGTCTATGTATATCAGACAGAATAACTAAGTGGGTACTTTTTAAGCGGGCTCAAGGAGTATAGTTCCTTAGCGGGTGAATACGCGTGAGGAAACTAGTTTATAGATAGATATTTGGATTGGAATTAGGATTAAAGATATGAAATAACAAAACTTGAAATAAAACATGTTTTATTTAGGGTTTTACATTAAATACTTAAAAAAAATTATCAATATGTAATACAAAAATCCTTAAAAAAATAAAATGTTCCATTCTTAACATAATTATATATTTTTTTAATAAATTCATTATTATTATAAAAAAATATTCATTTTAAAAACAGCTTAATATTTTAGAGCATCCACACACTGCACACCAATAGTCGGCCGATAGTTGGCTGATAGTTTATTTGAATCGTGAATTCAATCAAACTGTATAGTCAGTCTGATATCGACTGGATCCCGCTAGGGCCAGAGCCTGCCGGAGCTGCGGGATTGTTCGCGCGAGTTACCGCGGCCCTAGCACACAAAGGGCTCCCGAAGGAACACGGTGGGTTTTAGTCAGTAAAAGTCTGACACTCCCTCACGCTGTCACCCACAGCCAGAGGGGACATACTGATGATTTCCAATCGATAAAAAAAAAGCTGGATACCTGATCGTTGTAATCAGCGCTCTTCACCATTCATCTCCATACTGATTTATGAGCTCCAACAAACTAGCGGCCGACTTACGGCCGTTCCCAATAATCTATCTATCTCTGGATTTGCTTACCAGACATAGGAATTTGATATTACTTGTATGGGGCTAATGTCAAAATTCTATCACTAGTAAGCAAATCCAGAGATAGACAGAATATTAATTTCCGCAGTTAAAGTTTGTAGTGTGCGCAATCTCTAAGTGTGAACAAAATAATAAGACTTTGTTCTTATCCTTAAAAATACCTTGTTGTGTAGTTAGTCTAATATTTTCAAGGTTATCCTTATATTATGAACTAGCTTCTGCCAGCGACTTCATACGCGGATCATGTCGCTTATGCCAGCGACTACGGGTCGTCTTAATCAAAGATCTGAAACTTCACTGTTCTGCTCCTATTGATTTTAGCATGATGAAAAGTATACTATAACCAGCTCAGGAGTATAAAAAATAATTGTGCCAAGTTTCATTACTATCTGTCAAGTAGTTTTTGTTTCCATGACGGTTATACAAACAGACAGACACAAAAAATTTACTGATTGCATTTTTAGGCCCTAAGTGGAATTTAATATCTAATTCTTATCCTCATCTATGAGACGCTCTACTAGGTCCTTCCTGTCTAGTTTGTCACCCGCACCTCTGGGCAGTCGGTCAATGAATCTCACTCCACCAGCTAGGCGCATTCGAAATGTTACCTGGGAAATGAGAAATTGAAATTAGTGAGTAAAGCCCCAGCTTTTAAGTATAGTATAGTGTGCTGGTTCGAGTCCAGCCATGCGATTCTCTAACTGACACATCATAGATGACAATAACGACGACCTCACAAATGACAAGCTTTTCGGTTTGAAGGATAAAATCGAAGGCGAAGTCATCGTTGTCGTCGAAGGCGAGGATGATTTTTCATACATTTGGAACCATATTTTAGTTCTATGTCGCGCCGTCAACGTCGTTGAAGCGCTGCGATTGCGCCCTCATAGATGTTGCAACGATGATTTCTTGGTTGTAAAGATGTTTTGCGTTAGAGAGTCACCCCCCTGGTCAGGCAAGTACCAATATAACTTTTCTGTGATAAAAAACCAGAAAAGAAGAAGAAGAATTCTGAAATCCACCAATCCGCCTTGAGCAAGCGTAGTGATAAACGCTCATTCCTTCACTGGAGTTATATCGATATGCTGCCGCGTTGGTCTAGTGGTCGCATACCCGACTGCTGTGCACGAGGTCTCGAGTCCGGGCCGGGTCCAATTCCCGGGACGGGTCGAAATCGCTTTGTGGGTTTTAGAAACTTTCACAAAGCAGCCCGAAGTTGGAAGTTGGTGATTGATTCACCCGTGCATCGTGTCGCACGTTAATGTCGGTCCTGCGCCTGATCTCTCTCCGGTCGTGTCGGATTGCCGTCCCATCGGGTTATGAGAGCTNTTCCCGGGACGGGTCGAAATCGCTTTGTGGGTTTTAGAAACTTTCACAAAGCAGCCCGAAGTTGGAAGTTGGTGATTGATTCACCCGTGCATCGTGTCGCACGTTAATGTCGGTCCTGCGCCTGATCTCTCTCCGGTCGTGTCGGGCGCCCCCCCATCGGGTTATGAGAGTGAGGGAATAGGGAGTGCACCTGTGTCTGCGCAGATGCTAGTGCACTATAATATGTCCTGCGCAGCTGGCTGATCTCCTTATATGAGAACAGCCGCCGTGGTCGACAAGAGTAGAGTAATGAATAGTACAATTATGTAAAACCGGTAACCGGTACGACATGACATGACGACACCGATTGATAATCCATGGCAACAATAGTTGCCACATCAAAACTACTCTACTATAGTTTATGGCAACAAAAGTTGCCAGTTTCAACCACATCATCATCAGCCTTTGTATCGTCTCACTGCTGTGCTGCGGCCTCCTCTCACACAGAGAAGGATTGAGCGTTAATCACCACGTGCAAGAGATGCGGGTTGCTGTACTCACACTTTACTGTCCAGGTTTCCTTAAGATGCCAGACTTCACAGTTCAGGCTTCCTCAAGATATTTCAAACCATGCAAAAGTGAAATTATTTTCGCACTCACTCGACTTTCAACATGTTGAACCAGTTCTTCTTCAGTCACCGTGGACCCTGGCTGCAGCACCACGAAGGCTACTGGTAGCTCCCCATGTTTAGGGTGAGGTTTCCCTGCCACACCAGCCTCGCGGACTGCTGGATGCTGTAGAAGTAGGGCTTCAAATTCCGCTGGTGGGATCTGGTGATGAAATATGAAGAAAAAGAGTTTAGGGAAGATTGGCTGATGAAAAATTACATGTCCTTGCTATATTAAATTTAGAGCTGGTGGCTTAGTCAAAGCCGCGCGGATCGATCGATCATAAGGTTAAGCAACGCTTGGAGCGGTCGCGACGACGACAAAATGGTCACCCATACACGGACCGACCGGTCGGTCCGTGTATGGGTGACCATTTTGTCGTAACAAGTTATCCGTGTTTAGGAAGGCACATTAAACTGGTGGGTCCCGGCTGTCATTTGAACATCTTTGGCAGTCGTTATGGATAGCAAGAAGCCAGAAACTGTCAAGTAGGCCTGCCAATGGGTATCCTACTGCCGAAAGATAGTCAGTCGCTCCATGTGGTACTCAGTTGCGTACAGCTAGACTGGAAGCCGACCCCAATATAGTTGGGAAAAACTAGGCAGACAGTGACTTATGAAGAGGTGATTATGTGTTTAAACAATTACTACCTTCCGCCAGCGGTTTCACCCGCTACTGGAGGGAACTACTTCCTGTACCCGGATAAACAGTAACCTAGTAGCCTGTGGGTTATCCTGATATACAAGCTATATTACTACCAAGTTTCACCAAAATCCTTCTAGAAGTTTCTGCATAAAAAATGAACATACCTATAACACAAACTTTCGCATTTATAACAGGTGCTAGCTTCTGCCAGCGGTTTCACCCGCGTTCGATGAGAACTACTCGGCGCACAGTGATAAAAAGTAGTCCATAGCCATGCTCGGTAAATGGGCTATCTAACACTGAAAGAATTTTTCAAATCGGACCAGTAATTCTTGAGATTAACGCGTTCAAACAAACAAACTCTTCAGCTTTATAATATTAACTAGCTTCCGCCCGCGACTTCGTACGCGGATTATGTCGCTTATGCCAGCGACAACAGGGTCGTCAAAATTAAAAATCTGAAGCGTCTGATGTCGTATTCTAAGAGCCCGCGGTAACGACAGAACATGCGCGGCGATTCAAGACGTTTCAGATCTATCATTTTTGGAAGTCAGAACTAAACAACTTTTGCTAAGACGTCATTCCTATACGTGTTATGGTGCAGCTAGGCTCTTGGAGTTCCACATCAGGTGTTCCAGATATTCAAATTACATATCTCAGCAAAGCCATTTTTACAATAGCACCATTCTCGTATATCTCTAGGTATAGTTTAGCTAGCTTTATAGTTTAGTGTTGCGGCTCTGCATTAGGTAAACACTTCAAAAACATAGGACTTCCATACAAACTACCAACCCCCGTTTTACTCCCCGACGGGTACCTATAGTTTCGTAAAATCCGTGCTTAGATAATGTTTACATCCTATAAGTAACCTATCTGCTTTTCATATCTCTTTACTTCAATAACATAGAATTTCAATAGAAACTCTCAACCCCCTTTTCCACCCCTAGCGGTGGATTTTCGTAAAATCCGTTTTAAGGTAATGTCTATACCCTGTAACGAACCTATCTACGAAATTTCATGTTTCTTATTTCACAAACATAGTACTTTCTTACAAAGTCCCAACCCCCATTTTACACCCCTAGGGGTGGATTTTCGTAAAATGCGATGACCTTAAGTAATGAGTGTAAACATTGCTACTACTATGAGAAACCTATCTTCTAAATTTCATGTCTCTTTCTTCAAAAGTCATGGGCTTTCTATACAAATCACCAACGCCCTTTTTACCCCTTTAGGGGTGGAATTTTAAAAAATGGTGAAACACGTGTTTATTTATTTATTTTAAGGAATAACTAAACGAAGTTTCATGTCGAAATTCGAAATTAATAATCGTTCGCCATACAAAGTTTCAACCCCTATTTCCATCCCTTATGAGATGAATTTTGAAAAATCCCTTCTTATGTCACCTAAGAGTCTTAAGATAAACCTCTGTGCAAAATTACAGCTTCATAGGTTCACGGGTTTGGGCCCGGCGATTGTGAGGCAGTGAATGAGTCAGGAATTTGAAACCCCCGTCTACCCCCTTAGAGGTGGAATTTCAAAAAATGACGAAACACGTGTTTACTTATTTATTTCAAGAAGTAACTTCACGAAGTTTCACTTTGAAATTCGTAAGTAATTTTCATTCGCCATACAAAGTTTCAACCCCTATTTCAACCCTTTAGGAAAAGAATTTCAAAAAAAGGCGAATCACGTGTTTACTTATTTATTTTAAGGAGTAATTTCACGGAGTTTCATGTCGAAATTCGTAAGTGATTTTCATTCGCCATACAAAGTTTCAACCCCTATTTCAACCCCTTAGGATATGAATTTCAAAAAATGGCGAAACACGTGTTTACTTATTTATTTTAAGGAGTAACTTCACGAAGTTTCATGTCGAAATTCGTAAGTAATTTTCATTCGCCATACAAAGTTTCAACCCCTATTTCAACCCCTTAGGGGAGGAATATCAAAAAAATTACGAAACATGTGTTCACTTATTTATTTTAAGGAGTAACTTCACGAAGTTTTATGTCGAAATTCGTAAGTAATTTTCAATCGCCATACAAAGTTTCAACCCCTATTTCAACCCCTTAGGGGTGGAATATCAAAAAATGGCGAAACACGTGTTTACTTATTTATTTTAAAGAGTAATTTCACGGAGTTTCATGTCGAAATTCGTAAGTAATTTTCAATCGCCATACAAATTTCAACCCCTATTTCCATCCCTTAGAAGACGAATTTTGAAAAATCCCTTCTTATCTCGCGTGAAGGTCTTAATATGAACCTCTGTGCAAAATTTCAGCTTTATAGGTTCACAGGTATGGGCCCTGCGTTGATTAGTTGATCATAAAAATTGACAACCCCATTTTAACCTTTAACCCCATTTTAACCCTTTAAAGGATGTATTTCGAAAAATTGTGAAACACGTGTTTATTTATTTATTTCAAGAAGTAACTTCACGAAGTTTCATGTCCAAATTCGTAATTAATATCCATTCCCCATACAAAGTTTCAACCCCTATTTCAACCCTTAGGACACGAATTTCAAAAAATCCTTTCTTATCCCTGGTGAGAGTCTTAAGATGAACCTCTGTGAAAAATTTCAGCTTTATAGGTTCACGGGTTTGGGCCCTGCAATGATGAGTCAGTGAATCAGTCAGGACTTTGAGTTTTATATATATATATAGATAGATTATTATACTATAGATTAGTGGAAAGTAGGGTAACTTACAGATATATCATTGTACTTGATGAGCTCCTTAATCCTGTTGACGACGAAGAAGTACCCATCTTCATCATAATAACCAACATCACCAGTCTTCAGGAAACCTTCCTCGTCCTTGCATTCAGGGTTTACGTTATTAAGATATGCTGGAAAAATATTTAGATTTTATTCTTCATATCTCACTCGCTGCAGGTTTAATCACCTAACAAACCCTAGTGTCAGAGTTTTCTCAAATCCGCCTGACGGCCTCTGACGTGGAATTATATACGACTGCTATTGAGTAGCATTCGAGGACGCCGGCTTTACGTGCCCTCCCAGGCACGGGGGTGTAACACCACCAACTTCCAAACTCCAGGCTGCTCTATGAAAGTTTCCAAAACTCACAAAACGATTTCGGCCTGGCCTGGGAATCGAACCCGAGACCTGTGATCGGCAGTCGTGCTTTGCGACTACTAGACCACCGAGGATTTTATTGAAGAGCTCGTGGCTAAGTAACAGATCATAAGGTTAAGCAAAACTTGACGTGATGAGTGGGTGATCATCGGTGTCATGACGAGTTCCTCTGTGTTTTGGATGACACGTTAAATAAATGGGTCCTGGCTGTCATTTGAATATCTTTGCCAGTTGTTATGGATAGTTAGAAGTCAGAAAGTCTGACAACGAGTTATCGAGCTACCGGGATGCCCATGTTACTGGGTTAAGGAGATTAGATAGACAGTCGCTCTATCTAGCACACTGGTACTCAGCAGCATCGTGTTAGATTGGGAGCTGACCCCAACATACTGAGAAAAACGCTAGTCAGAAGACAAAGGGACAAGAATAGAATGCTGAATACTCCCCCTCAATTATGATCCATGGTTAACGTAACCTACAGTATGTATACCTTTCATGAGACTGGGTCCTTTGATACAGATCTCGCCTCGTTGGTTAGGTCCCAAAGGTTCTCTGGTCTCCAAATCTACCACCTGAAAATAATAACAAAAGAATTACGGCATTTTAAGTAAATGGGTCCCGGCTGTCATTTGAACATCTTTGGCAGTCGTTACGGGTAGTCAGAAGCAAGAAAGTTTGACAACCAGTCTTATCAAGGGCTTGCTCAAGTTATTAGGTCGAGGAGGTCAGTTAGGCAGTCGCTCCATATGACATACAGCAGCCCGGAGTTGGAAGTTGGTGATTGATACACCCGTGCATCGGAGAGCACGTTAATGTCGGTCCTGCGCCTAATCTCTCTCCAATCTTGTCGGATTGCCGTCCCACCGGGTTATGCTCGTGAGGGAGTAGGGAGTGCACCTGTGTCACAGCAAATGCTTGTGCACTATAATATGTCCTGCGCAGCTGGCTGATCTCCTTATATGAGAACAGTCGCCGCGGCCGACAATCGGCAATCACTGGTACTCAGCTGCATTAATTAGACTGGAAGCTGACATCAACATAGTTGGGAAAAGGCTAGGCATATCAAAATTGAAGAACCTTGATGATAAATCCGTATCCAGGTACTCCAGAGCTGCCAGGCTTTGAACCCTTGGGGCACACCATCTCGTTGCAGATGCTACCACCTTCCGACATCCCGTAAAGCTGGATTACTGCTTTCAAACTTGGTATCCTGGAGAGAGAGACGAATAACTTCATTTCTAACCCCTGACGCAAAAAGAGTATAGTATCTGTGTCCATTTGTGGCACCCTGTCTATTTCAAACTCGTACAATACATGTTATTAATTAAATTCACAATAGGATTGACATATTTTCGTGTAATCTGAGTGAATTCACAATAGTTTTATTAAATTTTATTAGCGAATCTATTTAATTTGTATTGTTAATATTATTAAGTTATACTGTAGCCGTTACACCAAAAAATTAAAAACGTGATTTTTAGGGTTTCGTACCCAAAGGGTAAAACGGGACCCTATTACTAAGACTACGTTGTCTGTCTGTCTCCAGGCTGCATCTCATAAACCGTAATACCTAGAATGCTGGAATTTTCTCAAATAATGTATTTCCGTTGCCCCTTTAAAAAATACAATTTAAAAAAAAATAAGATATTTAGGGGGTTTCCCATACAATAAACTGTAAAACCCAACTCGCACTTGGCCGGTTTTTATAATACTTTTTGCTCATTTCATATAGGTTTATGCGAGTTCGACTTGCACTTTGCCTGTTTAGTTTTATTCATTTGTACACAATCTATCTATAATACATAATTATAACAGTTAAGTAAAAAAAAAACTTAAAACTAATACTAAAAGGCGTCGAAAAATTCCTCCCCATCTCTGCCTACCGGGAGCGTGCCCAAAAGGCTGGCAGCATTGCCACGCTGAATGGCAATGCTTAACCTTTGACCAAGGTAATAGCCAGCCTTTTGGTCAGGGGTAGCGTCAACCAACCGCCTGTTTTATATAAAGATTCCATTAATTTCCATGTCGGTATAATTACCTGCTCTTAATAGCATTCACAGCTTCCTCCCTGATATAGGTACTGGAAGAGATCATGTACTCAACTGTGGAGAGGTCGTATTCATCCAATATGGCCGACTTGATTAGTTCCGTGATTATCATTGGCGCTAGTTGTAGGACTTTCAACTGAAATAAATAAGACGGAATTTTTAACACGCTTTTATTAGATTCACCTGTATGTACCTAACTGATGATGGCGTCCTAGCCGATTATCGGCCACGGCGGCTGTTCTCATTATAAGGAGATCAGTCAGCTGCGCAGGACATATTACAGTGCACAAACATTTGCTGTGACACAGGGGCACTCCCTATTCCCTCACTCTCATAACCCGATGGGACGGCAATCCGACACGACCGGAGAGAGATCAGGCGCAGGACCGACATTAACGTGCTCTCCGATGCACGGGTGTATCTAACTAACTACCATGTAATCAAATCTTAGATAACTAATTTCACCATCTTTCAAGGGCGGTAGCGTCATGAAAATTGGCAGTTGTATGTAGTTCGGATGACAATACAATAATATGGTACTGACAAACTGATCTCATGATGGAGCCGGAAGATATGAAGTGGAACTTCATGATGGAACATCTATACTAATATTATAAAGCTGAAGAGTTTGTTTGTTTGTTTGGATGGTTGAACGCGCTAAACTCAGATACTACTGATCCGATTTGAAAAATTCTTTCAGAGTTAGATAGCCCATTTATTGAGGAAGGCTATAGGTTACTTTTTATGCGGGTACGAGAACTAGTTCCGACGGGATGCGGGTGAAACCGCAGGCAAGAGCTAGTACCTTATACTTCTGCACCGCTTCCAACATAGCCTGTTCCCCCCCAGTAGTATTGTATACAATAGTTGCGGCAACTCGCAGGCAAGCTAGTGCGTACATTAATCCGTATGTGTAGTAGAATTCTCGGGAACTGTACACGCCGACGCCTGTGTAACTGAAATTAATAATTTTATAATTATATAGATGCTCATCATCTGTCTAGCCTTTAACCAACTATGTTGGGGTCGGCTTCCAGTCTAAGCGGATGCAGCTGTGTGCCACATGGACTTGCTCACGACTTTCTCAACCCAGTTGCCCAGGCAGTACAACCCGATACCCCTATCACCCGTAACGACTGCCAAAGATGTTCAAATGACAGCCGGGACCAGTTCAACGTGGCTTCCGAAACACGGAAGAACTCGTCGCGGTAAGATGTTTTTCCATTTACTACGATTTTTTTAAGGAAACCAGTAATCCTGAATTCCTGATCTTGTACAGACGCCAGCACATCAAGCTTCTTTAGTCTGTTAAAAAAATACCAATCAACATGAAACCTTATAGTTTAGAGATAAAGTTGAAAATTCATTGATGGCAATTATAGTCGTTTGATGGACTGGCGTTTTGATTTGCTTAACCCACATAGATTTTATCAGATACGAACTATACTTACTCCTCCCTTGCAATAGTCTGAGCATTCAGCAAAAACGCCAAATGGGTCACAGGAACACCTTTCGGAAGACCAGTTGTACCCGACGAGTATACTATAAAAGCCACGTCTTCCCACCCATTGACTGGTACCGGCTGGAAGTCCTCCAGCTGACAGGTCTCTGTCAAGAAGTCCTTGAAGAGTATCGCACCAGGTTCCTCTCGATCTCCGTAGAGGATATAATGTTCTATACTGCCAACCTCGTCAAATACTGCTTTGTGGGTTTTGTAGGCATTGAGGGAACAGAACATGATTCGGGGACGAACTATCTTGACTCGGTGGAGGAGGGGAACTGTGGATGAAGAATTATAGTCATCATATAGGATCATTAGCTTCTACCAGCGGTTTCACCCGCTTTTCCGCGGGAACTACTGCTCGCACCCAGATAAAAAGTAGCCTATAGCCTTCCTCGATAAATGGGCTATCTAACACTGAAATATTTTTTCTAATCGGACCAGTAGTTCCTGAGATTGGCGCGTTCAAACAAACAAACAAACTCTTCAGTTTTATAATAGTAGTATATATAGATATGCAATTAGTATAGATATGCATTTACATTTTAAACAAATAAGTATAAGTTCCCACGGGATGCACGTGAAAGCGCTGGCAGAAACTAGTTATGCATGATTTGCAAATACGCAACGGAAGAAATTACTTTAACAGTGTTATTGCATACTAGTTGTTTCCTGCGGATTCGCTTCCTGTAAGAACTGCTTCCCGTATCCGGATAAAATATATCCTATGTCTTTCGGAAATAGCGTTGCTTCAAAATGATGAAAGAATATTTCAAATTAGTTTAGTGGTTTTAGAGCAAACAAACCAAAATATTTTTTTTCCTCTTCATCATAGCCAAATTTCGTCAAAATCCGTTCAGCCATTTACGTGTTACGAAGAAATAAACACACACACACATACACCTTTATAGTATTAGTATGATATTTAAATTATACTTACAACTTCCATAAGTAGGGTCAGTCGGCGAAAAAGTTGCGCCGGCGCACATTATACCAATAATAGTAGGTAGATATTCAAATATCTTCTCACTACAGATGCACACTACCTCTCCCTTTCTAATCCCTATACGAGTGAGCGAGAGGGCGACATCGGCTGTCAATTGTGCCATTTCTCCGTAGGTTATTTGTTCACCTGTGTCTGCATTTATCTGAAACAAAACATCTAAATTGAAAACCTCTTTTTTTGGTAAGTTGGTTAACAGTTACTGCCCAGTTCCTACCTATACTGATGATGGCGTCCTAGCCGATTGTCGGCCACGGCGGCTATTCTCATATAAGGAGATCAGCCAGCTGCGCAGGACATATTATAGTGCACAAGCATTTGCGCAGACCCAGGTGCACTCCCTATTCCCTCACTCTCATAAACCCGATGGGACGGCAATCCGACACCACCGGAGAGAGATCAGGCGCAGGACCGACATTAACGTGCTCTCCGATGCACGGGTGTATCAATCACCAACTTCCAATTCCGGGCTGCTTTGTGAAAGTTTCTAAAACCCACAAAGCGATTTCGGCCCGTCCCGGGAATCGAACCCGAGACCTCGTGCACAGCAGTCGGCTATGCGACCACTAGACCAACGAGGCAGTTACTTTTTCAATAGTCTACATATTATAATTTAACTAGCTTCTGCCAGCGGTTTCACCCGCGTCTCGTGGGAACTACTCCGCGCACCGGGATAAAAAGTAGCCTATAGCCTTCCTCGATAAATGGGCTATCTAACACTGAAATAATTTTTCAAATCGGACCAGCAGTTCCAGAGATAAGCGCGTTCAAACAAACAAACAAATTCTTCGGCTTTATAATATTAGTATAGATTTTAATAACGGTCCCGTAGACTGCATTACAATTTACGTTACGCGATTCAGATAAGATTGCTGCATTTATGATACCTACTTATATGCACTTTATCACAAGAAATGCACTTATTTGTGACATTTCAAGGTCAATAAAGAATGGATTTATCGGCCACTGACCCCAAGTGGATGATATAATGACGGACGGTCTTATCGCTAAGAGCGATCTCTTCCAGACAACCTTTTTAGGGTTCCGTACCCAAAGGGTAGAACGGGACCCTATAACTCAGACTTCGTCGTCTGTTTGTCTGTCTCCACGCTGTATCTCATTAACCGTGATAGCTAGAAAACTGCAAACGATGTATTCCCGTTGCCGCTGTGACAACAAATACAAAAAATTACATACATACAATAAATGTATGAAACCGCAAATTATAACTTTGTTATTCATATATTTGTATGAAAAACAAAGTTATTTTTTGCTGTCCGAAAAATTTTTGTATTTTGGCTAGTTATAGGTAATAGATACGTTCATTTTTCATATATTGCGTATGGAACCTTCACGCGCGAGTCCAACTTGTACTTGGCCGGTTTTGGAAGTACTTACCAAAGCCATGATATGTTTGTTTTTGGCCATCGCATCAAAAACTTCTTTCCCATAATGGATGTGCGCTGGAATTCTCCCACTATCATCCCCATATCGGTAGAGACTGTTTTTGAGCATTTTAGTATTAATGTAGATACGTCCTTATTCTTCTGACCTGGTTAATGACAATCTGCAAAAAATGTATTTATTTACAAAGCTATTGTTAAAATTCTATATATAGATAAGTTTATATCTTACTATAGGTAACTTTTGTAACTAGCACGACCAGTTTCACAGGTCTCAGATAAAGTATCTGGTACCTGTGAAATTGGCCGACGAAGATGATGATGCTGGAGTCAGCTTCCAGACTGGCTGCAGCTGAATATCAGTGTAGGTACCACATGGGCACACAACCCCTCATACAAAAACTTAAGTTCTCTTTAAAAAGGAGAGGATAAAATGGGACCCTATTACTAAGCCTCCGCTGTCTGTCTGTCTGTCTCCACGCTGTATCTCATAAACCGTGATAGCTGGGAAGCTGAAATTTTCACAAATGGTGTATTTCCGTTGCCGCTATAACAAAAAATAAAAAATAAATAGTAAGGGGGTCCCCATACAATAAACGTGTGAAACCACAAATTATAACTTTGTTATTCATATATTGGTATGAAAAACAAAGTTATTTTTGTTGCCAAAAATGTTTGTACTTACATATTTTGTTAGTTGTAGTAATAGATGCGTTCACTTTTCATAGATAATGGTACGGAACCCTTCCTGCTCGAGTCCAACTCGCACTCGGCAGGTTTTTAAACAGAACTTTGGCTATCCAGATAATGATTTCCACAGACAATGACAGATTCTATACATATTATAGACAGTTAAGTACAGACGACAGCACATCAAATTACCACAATCTGACAAAATTTCTGCAATAGATTTTCAACCTTATCGCAATGGTGGTAGGTGATTGGTAAAATTGACAGATTCGTATACGTTGACCTGCTGTCGTCTGTACTTATCATTTTGTCAGTTCGCCTTTGATAATTAGCATAGGACGTCTCAAGCAAACGGGTCAATTAATGAAGGTTATTGTACTTATTTTTTAATACTAATATCAACTATATGAATGTTTATCTTCTTACGTAAAACTACGATAATTTTTGTGAAGGACTGGAGACAAGTTTACAGAAAACAACGTCATTTTTTTTAGGGTTCCGTACCCAAAGGGTAAAACGGGACCCCATTACTAAGACTTCGTTGTCTGTCTGTCTGTCTCCACGCTGTATTTCATAAACCGTGATAGCTAGAAAGCTGAAATTTTCAGAAATGATGTGTTTCCGTTGCCGCTATAACAACAAATACAAAAAATTGAGAAACCGCAAAAAATAACTTTGTTATTTATGAAAAACAAAGTTATTTTTTGCTGCCCGAAAAATGTTTCTATTTTGGCTAATAGGTAATAGACACGTTCATTTTTCTTAGATAATGGTACGGAACCCTTCGTGCGCGAGTCCAACTCGCACTTGGCCGTTTTTTTAGGATTCCGTAGTAAACAAGGAACCCTTATAGTTTGGCCATGTCTGCTAATGCTAGTATCGATTTACCTTTTTCACCTGGCAACCCGAGAGTTGTGACCGGAAAAGAACATGCAACCTAACGTTTTCATATTCTATGGGCTTCATACTTTCGATTGTTATAGAATTTGTCTAATAATCAAATCGTTGAAATACATTTGTTTTTCAATTAATTTAATCAGAGATCAGGCGCAGGACCGACATTAACATGCTCTCCGATGCACGGGTGTATCAATAACCAACTTCCAACTTCGGGCTGCTTAGTGAAAGTTTCTAAAACCCACAAAGCGACTTCGGCCGGACCCGGGAGTCGAACCCGAGACCTCATGCACAGCAGTCGGCTATGCGACTACTAGACCAACGAGAGTACCTCAGACACCAATGACTGAGTTAAGGTGAAGGAAAACATATTGAGGAAATCTGGACTATAAAGTCTGAAATCTCAAACCTTCTTTGTATGAGAAGAGGCGTGTGCCCAGCAGTGATACCATGAAATTCGGATGATTATAATGATAAAAATAAGCTAACAAAAATACAAATAAAAAATACCTTATTCTCTGTCCACTAAAGTTCAATATTCTCACAAATTAAAAACAAAAGAAATACTTCTATTTTAAGCACAAAACATTAACACGTCTGCGCCGAAAAATGATTTGAAACACACTCGTCGTTAAGATATTTGATATACTATATATTGCATGTGCATTGTGCAAGGTTCAATATGCATTGATAAGTATAATCAAAGTGTCTGTTTGTTACATATGCGCTCGCGCCTCGTTGGTCTAGTGGTCGCATAGCCGACTATGCACGAGGTATCGGGATTCCCGGGACGGGCCGAAATCGCTTTGTGGGTTTTAGAAACTTTCACAAAGCAGCCCGAAGTTGGAAGTTGGTGATTGATACACCCGTGCATCGTAGAGCACGTTAATGTCGGTCCTGCGCCTGGTCTCTCTCCGGTCGTGTCGGATTGCCGTCCCATCGGGTTATGAGAGTGAGGGAATAGGGAGTGCACCTGTGTCACAGCAAATGCTTGTGCACTATAATATGTCCTGCGCAGCTGGCTGAACTCTTTATATGAGAACAGCCGCCGTGGCCGATAATCGGCTAGGCTAACGATACGCCATCCATCATTGATCATATATTATATAAATATTAAATGTTGTTATATTATGATTCTTCAAATTTAATAGACAGACATGTGTTGCTGGGGAGTTTGTTGCGCCACTTCTTCTTCCCAGCAAATTTTGCTTTCTTTTTAACCATCTTCAAAAAACAAAAGGTTCCCAGTATGACATGTATTATGTAGCTATGCCTGTGCGCAATAAGGTTAAGCAACGCTTAGCGCGGTCGGTCCTTGGATGGGTCCATCTTGTCACAAACGAGTTCTTCCGTGTTTCGGATAAGGCGAAGAGGCACGATAAACTGGTAGGATAAACCCTCCACTATTGTAATAAGGTTGAAAATCTATTGAAGAAATTTGACAGATTGTGGTAGGTTGATGTGCTGGCGTCGGTACCAAAATTTAAAATTATAAAACAATAATAAAGGTGCCCTTTGTTATCTTGGTTTTATCATCTTTTCAATTGTTTTAAGATAAAACCACTTTTTTGTCTTAATTAATTAATTTTGATGGGAAAATTATTAATTACTAGCTTCTGCTGTGGGAATTTCGGAAAATCTTTTCTTATCTCGCGTGAGAGTTTTAAGATGAACCTCTGTGCAAAATTTCAGCCTTATAGGTTCACGGGTTTGGGCCCTGCGTTGATGAGTCAGTGAATGAGTCAGGACTTTGATTTTTGTAGGTATAGATTTTGTATTTAAACGCAGCGGTCAAAAGATAGGTTAGGTTTGTCTTTTTACGGTCACCTTCGATAACTTATCTAGATATAGGTTGATTTGCTTACTAGAGAGTGAATAATGACATTAGGTCCATACAATAATGTCACATTCTTATCTCTAGTAACCAAAACGGCAGATAGATAGGTTATTGAATAACGCAGTTATATCTCACATCATCATCTTCCAGGCCTTTCTCCAACTATTTTGGGGTTGACTTCAAGCAGCTGAGAACCAGTGTGCCACATGGAGCGACTGACTGTCTGACCTCCACAACCCAGTTATGTGGGCAACCCGATACCCATAGGTAAGACTGGTTGT